>JBBPCZ010041058.1:0-13304 GCA_037974445.1 Brycinus macrolepidotus
CAGACCCAGACTACAGGAGAGATGACCATCCGTACTGTCTCAAAGTCAGATGAAGGTCTCTACCACTGTAAACACCCCGAGAGAGGAGAGTCACCACACAGCTGGATCTCAGTCAGAGGTGAGAAAAAAAAATTGTAGCTTTTAAAACCAGTTTAATATGAAGAGCATACCGTTTTCTACATATTTTCATATTGTTTTGGTGTAAATAAATGTTTTTCATCTTCCACTGGTTCAGCTGCTGTCTCTGCTGGTTCTCTTGTCGGAGCAGCTGTGGGAGCAAGTTTGTCTCTGTTGTTCGTCATTTTACTGATTCTGCTGTGCTGCTACAAATCTAAAAAAGGTCTGATAATTCATCCAGCTAATAAATGTACAACTATTTACAAATTAGCCAACTATAGAGCATAAAAATTATTTAGACTATTTGATATTTTGTCATTAATTACTCCACTGACCAGATGGAGAATCTCTGTGTCTACAGGAAATCATCAGAACACCAACCAGACCAGATCAGAGCAGAATCTGAGAGAGTCAGGAGCTGAGGACTCTCAGTGTCGACACACACCACTGCAGACTGGTCAGACAATGAGTTATTAACTATTGTACTTATTATTGATTCATTTCAAAAGTATGTCATTTTAGAAATGTGTGGCATACATATTGATTTATTGATTTTCACTACATGTTAAACTATATACTGTGTACTGTGATCACAATATACTATACAGAGAAATTGTATGGAAAAGTTTGAACCTGTTCAATGACGTTGTGTTGATTTGTGTAATAGTGTAAATAAGTTCACATCCTCAGCAGAGTAAAGACTTCTGTACATTTTTGTGGACACTTGCTGTTTATTTGCTGAATTTAACATATTGGGTGGGGGGCTTTATCATAATAGCAAAGTAATATCATTTATGTTTTATATTTTCCACTAAGATCAGCAAAAAATAGAAATGTCATTAAATTAGTCTGCATCTAGATATGGCAAAAAATTTATAGTCTTCATCTAGTAACAAAAAGTTGTGAAAGGGCTCATTTGCACAGTGCAGCTTTATGTAAAATCACTATTCCAAATGTAATCCACATCTACATTAAAAAAATATTCTGCAGTCCTGGTCGATGCTAAAAAGGCACATGGGATTCAGTTTTCCAAAAACATTTCAGTAAAATGTCAATGAATTTATTTATTTATTTATTTATTTTTTTGTAATTATTCATAATTCACTTATTTTTTTTAGGAAATACTTACATTTACAGGTCATTTCAATTTACAAGCCAATTCAACAGGCAAACACAAACGACACCAGTGTAGCTGAGAGAAGTGTCAATAAACTTTAGAGTTAAGAAATCTGTTCTGAGAAAAGTTACAAAGGCTCTGTGTGTAATGGAAGTGGGTATTGTTTGATGATTATGACAGAGTTCATGGTGAGACGGTTATACCTACTTTTGCTTTGTTCTTTTCCTCTGTAGATGCTGATGCTGTATATATGAACATTCCTTGTCCTGAAACTGAACTGAGAACGAGTAACACAGCCAACAATAAACAAGGTAGAATAAAATGAGAAACTTATGTGATCTAACTTACTGTAATATTGAGGTTTTGTTCTGTTCATTGATGTGGAGGAGATGTAGCTCTTTCTGGAAGCCCATTCTATGTTTCTGGTCCTCTTTTAGAGAAGGCTAGAGTGAAGGCTGACACTTTCTACTCAAAGCTGAAGATGAGCTCAAGCAAAGGTAAGATCAATGGTACAACATCAGAAATCTCTAAAACTGACATGTTTAGCTTTATCACATAAGAAATATTAATTAATCTCTAAACTACATGACTTTTTGTCAATTGCTTTAAAGTTTGCATCAGTGGAGAGATCACTCAGTGGAGAGATGTATCTGGAAAATCACTGGGGCACAATATAAGTCGTAGTAATGGGAGTCAGAAGACACTACATTGTGTAAATGACAGTCACTTTGTTGTGCCTTGGTCTACTGCACCATCTAGTGTTCAAATTAGTCAAATTATTTCTTTCAGTGCAGACCGGATAAGTCTTATGAGTGGGCTGTGTGATGTGTATAAGTCACACTGATGTATAAAAATTATGAACATTTGTAAATTAACTCTTATACAATATTTTCTATATTTCCTGTGAAAAGTTTGTATGAGTGGAGAGATCACTCGTTGGACGGATGTATCTGGAAAATCACATCTCCTTATAGAGACACTGGGGCTCAGTATAAGTTGTAGTAATGGGAGTCAGAAGACACTACATTGCGTAGATTCAGGTCACTTTGTTGTGTCTTGGTCTGTAGGCTGTGTGATGCTTATGCAAATCATACTGATGTATAAAAATAACGGACATACAGCCCTTATACAGTATTTTCTATAGTTCCTCTGAAAAGGCTACTTTGCCTGTGAAATATGATTGTTTCTTTGGAATCTGAGTCGGATTTGATGAATTTTAAGCTGTGTGAAATGATAGAGGAAATTTTGAAGCTTAAAAATGGAGGACTGTTCAGTGTACTGCCTTTGTAGATCTGTGGAGATCTGTGTGTGTTTGTGTGTGAGACTGCATTGACATCCTCACATAGAATAAAAGAGAAGGAAAAATGTGATTATGACATCAGCTGCAGCACTTGGAATGTTTACACTTTTTGATCATTTTACAGTGTCTTTCACTTGAACAAAGCTGTAAAGTGAAAACAGCTTTGAGATATCAGCTCTTTTTTTTCACATGTAGTGTTTTTCCACAAAGGTTGTGCTAATTGTAATGAAGATACTTGAGAGAACTCAATTGTAGTAAAGTATTTAATAAAAGATTTGGAGTTCAAAGTGTCTTACCAAACAAGTTCAACCATTGGCAAACCATGATAACACAGATGATCCAATCTCCTGTCTGCACTTGTGGTCTTGCGGTGTTCTGTTCTGTTCTGCTCTTGTGTTGCACCATGGTCCAGGAGGCACATTGTTTCACTTCAGTGTGTACTGTGCGTATATGGTCGAAATGACATTTAAAAACCTATTTGTTCTTTTTTGCCTCTGTAGATGCTGATGCTATATATATATGAACAGTCCTTGTGCTGAAATTAACCTGAGAACGAGTGACACAGCCAACAAAAGACGAGGTAGAACAAAGCGGAAAACCTATGTGATCTAACACTGTAATATTGAGGTTTTGTTCTGTTGATTGGTGTGGAGGAGCTGTAGCTCTTTCTGGAAGCTCATTCTATATTTCTGGTCCTCTTTTTAGAGGAGGCTAGTGTGAATGCTGACACTTTCCTCTCAAAGCTGAAGATGAGCTGAAACAAAGGTAAGATCAGTGGTACAACATCAGAAATCTCTAAAACAAGACTTCATCACATAAATATTATTTACTCTCTAAACTACTTTTGTCAATTGCTTTAAAGTTTGTATGAGTGGAGAGATCACTCGGTGGAGTGATGTATTTGAAAAATCACATCTCCTTGTAGAGCCACTGGGGCACAATATAAGGTGTAGTAATGGGAGTCAGAAGACACTATTTTGTGTAGATGCCAGTCACTTTGTTGTGCCTTGGTCTACTTCACCATCTAGTGTTCAAATTAGTCAAATTATATCTTTCAGTGCACACTGGATGAGTCTAATGAGTTGGCTGTGTGATGCTGATGCAAGTCATACTGATAAAAAATGGACATATGGACATAACGGACATATTAACCCTTATACAGTATTTTCTATAGTTCCTCTGAAAAGGCTACTTTGCCTGTGAAACATGATTGTTTCTTTGGAATCTGAGTCGAATTTGATGAATTTTAAGCTGTATGAAATGATGGAGGAAATTTTGAAGCTTAAAAGTGTACTGACAGTGTACTGGCTTTGTAGATCTGTGGAGATCTGTGTGTGTGTGTGTGTGTGTGTGTGTGTGTGTGTGTGTGTGTGTGTGTGTGTGTGTGTGTGTGACTGCATTGATGACATCACAACATAGAATATAGAATATGACATCATCAGCTGTTATTATGACATCAACATTCTACTGTGTTTTTCACTTGAACAAAGTTGTAAACTGTAAACAACTTTGAGAAATCAGCTCTATCAGTGTTTTTTTTACCACAAAGGATGTGCTAACTGGCTAATTGTAATGAAGATAGGAGAGAGGACTCACCTGCAGTAAAGTATTTAATAAAAGATTTGGAGTTCGAAGTGTCTTACCAAACAAGTTCAATCACTGGCAAACCATGATAACACAGATGATCCGATCTCCTAATCCTTAAACCAGGCACTTCAGAAGCATTTTAAATGTTGGGGATACACACTGGTGAGGGTGTCTAGAACAGAGGAGTGTTGCGTGAGCTGCCCTCAGTGTCTCGGCTGTTTTCCAGGGGTGTTTACTTGTGCATAATTTACAATGAACCTTGTTATTTCTTCTTCTTCTTCTTCTTCTTCTTCTTCTTCTCCTTCTCCTTCTTTTTCTTCTTCTTATCATTATTTATCATTATTATTTTATTTACAGATTATTGCTGAAGATGGGAGAGAATGCAGGCTAGAAGCTATTCATACCAGAACCTATGCAACAATAGTACAATATCACAGTAATTAGTATGGCTTTTTTCTTTCCCTTTTTTTCTTTTTAAGAAGAAACTAAAGTGTTTTAGTAGTCTTCATGAGAAGAAATGCTGTGTAAAATACTTCAGGCAGTAAATCTGCATGTAGAGTTTTTTTTTACCGTTTTATTTCAAGACATGGAAACATGATTCACTAGATTTGTAAACAGAAGGACATTAAAAATATTCAAAGCCAATAACAGAGAATGGAAAACTTTTATTACATATTTTAGCAGTGTGCTGTCTGTGTAGTCAACACATCTGACTTTCTGACTCTTTATTGCATTTTTACTGTTTAAAGATTTTGTATTTATGTGTAAGATGAGTCTTTGTCCACTATGAGGAAGTTTCTATTTTTTGGTTAATTTGTGCAAAATGTGTGGATTCATGATCTCAGCTGCTTTTCTCAGAATGATGAGCTCAGTGTGAGCTGCCCCAGCTCCCCTCCATCAGATCCATCAGGTTTTAACATCAGAGTGAAGGAAGCAGCTTCAGCTTCAGTACATTCTGATCTGGAGTAGCACCGTCTCCCTATAGAGCACCGTCTCCCTATAGAGCACCAAAACTCATTTAAATATGTTTAATTATCTGCAATTATCTGATATCTATGTAAAGCTGTTCTATAGTGTTTTAAATCGATAAGCATTCTATAATAAAAGAATGCTTTTAGCATTTTGCTAAAATGTTAATGTATTCTTTTTTATTTTTGCATTTAGATTTGTCCTATTTTTTATGTTTCTGCTTTCTGAGGAGCATTGATGATTAAAGTTAATTAGAAGCGATTACATTAAATCACCTTACATTAATGTATTCATGTCTCATGATAACAGTGTTGTACAGACGATGTAATGAGTCAGACGAATCACGTAGTTCAAAAAATGTATTTAGGTGTTTGATAGGTGCAGCTACTCTGAACACTGACTCTTAAGCCTGTGTCTTAACAGAGGTTTGTGTCTGATCAACTGTATGTTAATCAGACTAAACTCACACTGTGTTTCCATTTGGTGAGCATTAACTCAGAAGATGTTTAGAGCACACAGGCAGTAGACTATACAGGATTCGGTAATCAACGATATTCTATCACATTTCCACTAACATAACTACTGAAACAGCTCTGACAAATACACTAAAGGACATTTGTGTAAGCACAGACTATATATATAGACATAATATCTTGGTACTGACAGATCTCACTGGAGCCTTTGACACTGCCAATCATAAAATATTGCTGGACAGATTATACTCAGATGGTTAAAAATGTACTTATAAGGCAGAGGTTATTTTGTCTATATCAATACTTATAAATGAGAGAAAACCAAAATGTCCACAAGGATCCAATCTTGGGTTCCTTTGGTTCAACCTATACATGTTTCTTTTTGGACAAATTCTTCAAGAGTACAAGGTGGCTTTATATTTGCAGATAGCACTCAAATCTGTCTAGCTCTTTCATCAAATGATTCCAGTCCCATAGATTCATTGTGTTTCTGCCTTGAAAAAGTAAATGGTTCGATGCAACAAGTGTCCTTCAGTTAAAGAAAAGAGGAGGTAGCAGAAAACTCTCTCTCTCTCTCTCTCTCTCTCTCTCTCTCTCTCTGTGTGTGTTTAGCAGTCAGTCATTACTGGGACAGTATGGAGCTCAGTTCACTCTCTGTGATACTCTGTGAGTAAATGTCTCTTTATGTTTTCAGCAGAGTGAGTGTTACTGTATAAAAGGGCTAATCCTTGATTGTTGTAAGTGATGAGGGTGTGTAACACAAGGTAACTGTGTGTGTGTGTGTGTGTGTGTGTGTGTGTGTCTGTCTGTGTGTGTGTGTTTGTGTGTATGTGTGTGTGCGGGGCTTTCGCAGTTTTATGATGGATTCTCCTCATCTCCTTTACAGACTCGAGCTCAGAGGATCTCTCCCGTTATTGAGGCCGGACTCCTCATCTGCACAAGTTTACGAAGATCAAGCCTTTCACCAGCCCACTTCACGACAAGCCCCTTCCCCACCCTTGCACTTGTGACGATCTGTAAATAAACTTCCTTTGCACTTCTTTAACACCAGCCCTCTGCCTCCGAGTCTGTGCCCTGTCCCGAGCACCAGGTGGCGCTTCAGTATCCACATCTGTTATGTGAACGTGCGTGTATTTAATGGACTTTACTGGAGTAGAAGAGTGTGTGCAGTGTAGGCACGTGCAGAGGGGGGGCGGAGGGGGCTTGAGCACCTGCCCCTTTCCTCTTGGGTACCCCAAGTGCCCTTTTCTTGGGGCATTTCTTTTTTTTGTGTGTGTGTGGAGTCCTTCTCTTATCACTGCAATGCTGATGACAAACAGCTATACCTGTCCTTCCTGCCAGATGACCACACCACCTCAGCACACTTCACGGCTTATCTATCAGACATATCCATATGGATGAAGGATCACCACCTACAGCTAAAACTTGCCAAGATGAAACTTCTGCTTATCCCAGCCAAATCTTCTATCCATCACAATATCAATATAGAAATTGTGTCTTCACTCCTCATCCTGTCCCGTCTAAAGTGGTGAGAAACCTGGGTGTCATGATTGATGACCAGCTATCCTTCTCTGGCCGCGTCACATGTGTTTTTCGGTCATGTCGCTTTGCCTTATACAACATCAGGAAAATCAGGCTATGTCTGTCTCAGTACGCCACCTAACTCCTGGTACAAGCCATGGTTATCTCTCGCCTCGATTACGGCAATGCCCTCCTAGTGAGTCTCCCAGTTTGTAAGATAAGACCCTTACAGCTGGTTCAGAACGTAGCAGCTCGGCTGGTCTTCAACCAACCAGAAAGGTCACATCTCACCCCACTACTAATTGACCTACATTGGCTACCCATGACTGCCTGAATTAAATTCAATTCTTGCCTACAGAGTGACATCTGGGTCTGCACCCAGCTACCTTAGTCATATCTTTCAGGCTTATGTTCCTACTTGCTCCCTCCGGTCCTCCAAGGACCATCGTCTGGCTCTGCCATCCCTACACACAAGTTAAACCCAGTCCAAAATGGTCTCATTCGTGGTTCCCCGTGGGTGGAATGAGCTACCAAAAGCACCCAGAGCAGCAGAATCCCTTTCTATCTTCAAGAACCTCTTGAAGACTCATCTATTCAGAGAGCATCTCCGCTCCTGATGCACTGTCTATCTTCTTGCACAATTGCTACATAGCACTTAGAACTCTTCTCTGGTTCTCACACTGTCCTGAAACTGGAGTGTTTCCTCAAATTGTAAGTCGCTTTGGATGAAAGCATCTGCCACATGAATGTAATGTAATGTCCATCATGCTGAGTGTCAACCGGTACAGATCTTCAAGTGAGAACTCTGTCAGTGTGACTGTGTTACACATGATATAAACACTTGGTTGGTTTAACAAAACACAAATTCGTTTAAGAGAGTTTGTTCATTCTTCAAACAGTGCCTGTTCTTTTATTGAATACAGTGACTAGAAGAATTATTATTGAAAAGAGCAGAAGGAGATCATACTGTTGTAACTGTAATTTGCTGAGGGTCAGAGATCAGTAACAAACTTTTTAACTCCTTATTTGATAAAGTTCTTTGAATAGAATCTCTCAATATTTTGCTAAAATGTCAAATCAAACTGATTAATTTCTTTCAACCAGAGGGGGGCAATGTAACCTTCCTAATCAGTGTTTTTGAATATTTATTTTTCTTCAGCTCGACTGATGAAGATCAGACTGCAGTCACAGAAGAGTGGGAAACTTGTAGATGTGCTTCAGACTCATATTTTGTTTATCATTTACCTGTAATATAACCCAATGGAAGAAACATTTCCAGCAAAGCAAAAGCTTAAAAGACTTCACTGTTATTATTATTATTGTTCACATATTTCATTTATTTTTTTCATATTTTTCATATACTGTTTGAAAAAACTGCTTTTATTTTACTTCACTTTACTTAAAAATATATACATTACTAAAATATTTCAAACTGTCACTGTACGCTAAAGCTAATAAGCTTTTCTTCTATTTAAAACTCTTCACTGTAAAAATACACAATATATTCAATAAAAAATAAGGTTTACTTTAAACCGTTGTTTGGTCACATCAGGATCTTCTACACAACCATAAACAAATAAAAACATGAATCATAATGGTCCATATACTCAAAAGTTTAAACACAGTCTTTTCATTATTTTGCTTCTTAAAGGGAACTGGATGGTTTTTATGTGCAGACAGTGCTTTAAAGTGTAGTTTCTACACTCTTGTTCATCCCAGTTTAAGCCATTTAAATTAGCCAAGTAGCAATCAGAGAGTGAATGACTGTGCAAAGAAATTAGTTTTAAATAATCAGTACAGACATCTGTAAAATTAGGATATCATCTATAATTCATAATTACTCACTTTTTTCCTCAAAAATACAAAATCTCAAAAACATTTTTTTTCCGCCACACACAGTCAGCAGTAAAAACATCACAGGCCTGAGTTTCTCAGACTGAAAATAGAGACGAGTGTGTGGTTGTGGTTTGGCCTGTGTGTGTTTCACGCTGAAGAAAGGGGAGGAGCTGTTAAAGTGTTGCAGGGGCACTAACTGACCTTTGGAGATGAGAGAGACTTTTTCTGATAGACAGTCAGCCTTGCTACTCATTATCACTTTATTTTATGAAACCCTGACTTGTAGAATGTTTTGGCCTTAAAATGATGTAAATAATTAAATATGAATTGAAACTGACATCAGTGTTTATCCAATGTGTTTTTATAAGCTGCACCATTGTAAGCTGAGGTAGAAACTCCTTTTAAGCTATTATCCCCCACACAAGTTGTCTTGGTGGTCTTTTTCGAACAGTGAAAATAATATAAACCAGATGAAAAATAGTGTAAACCAACCTAATATGAACAAACCTAATACACAGCTGCTAATACAGGTTTATATGGAATCTGACAACAAAAAGATGCTTGTCGCTCGTGTCCAGTATGAATTAATTGTGGAGCAGTTCAAGTGTACTGTTTACAGCACTATCTTGTCTACTGTCCTTGTTTTTATTCATGTTAATGACAGTTATTCTGATGGTAAACAAGCTTTCAGCATGTGTTTGAGACTCATCCCAGCAAACATACAACATCTGACAGATTATGTCTGTAGATTATGTCTATATTGCTTCAGTTGGTCCAGCAGCATATCTGTACGTCTGCATGACATGTAAAAAAAAAAAAAAAAAAAGGGCATCATAAAATGTTTTTCTTGCTCCTCAGGGGAAGTCTTTCCAACGTGTGACAAAGACATTCAAAAGGCATCTTTTTGACGTGACTTTGCTCATTGAGGTCCCTAGGCCTCACCACTGTATCTGCTGACATTGTTAAAGACCCTCAACAACAGGTCTTTTCAGACCCAGATACAGATGATGTCTCTTACCCACAGATCACGTTAAAAATCGAGAAACTGAAGAACAAAGGTACGGCCTAACTGGGTACTTGTGAAGCTTTCTAAATATTTCCTGTTGTATGAGAAACTAAAACTGCAGACAGGATGTGTCCATCCGCTCAGTTGTGATGCTAAAAGTGCACTTTCAAGACTTTACACACAGGTGTCACGGTATTCAGTTTACTAATACAGTTTATTAACACTGGGTTTCTTTCACTCTTATTAGAAAGGCTAGTGTGAATGAAACAAATGTGACTGTATGACACAGTATCTGCTGGTGTCCACTGCGCTGGATATCAAATAGAACAGAGATTATCACTCATTCAGCATGACAATATTTTTCATAAAAACACTTACATTAATGTAACACACATTATAAAATCACATATAAACATGCCTTCACTGCCTCTGTGGTCATAATTTAATGTTAGTCTAATTGAAACAGAAGGGCAAGAATTTACTACCATAAGTAGTTTACTACACTGTTAAATATAGGATCAGGGACTAATATTTTAATTGATGGCCCAGTTCATCTTAACCCATCCTACCTGTTCATCTTGAGCAAACAAGAAAACAGTAAAGGTTGTTGAAAAAGTGAGGTTAGTCCTATTATTAGTCCCCCTTGAACACTCCTCGCTGTGAGAATATCAGAGGCCTGAGAGCAGAGATGAGTGTGTGGTTGTGGTTTGGCTTCTGTTCTAATTCAGCTGTGTGTGTTTAACTCTTAAGGAGGTGTTTTAGTGTTGGAGGGTCCCTAGCAAAGTAAAACAGTGAAGTTTTCTGATATTCAATGTTGAATCATACTGTGAAAAGAAACATAAACAAATTCATGCGTGCCTGCACACACACACACACACACACACACACACACACAAAAGCACAATTCATACCATCTTCTAGCTGCAGTGCATCACTTGTTTTTTAAAGGCAATTTCAGTCTCATTAAAAAAAGTATCTGATTAGCAGTAAATTCATATATTAACTGGACCACAGTGATGTCATCATGTAGGAACTGGGTTACAGAGAAATAAAGAAGTTAAATTAATAACTGAATTCAAATCATAAAAACAGTTGGATCAGTTTTTTCAATAGGAGAAATAATGTTGTATATGTGTTGAGGGGAAGTGAGTGGGAGTGTTTAAAAAGCTTGGTCTCTCTCAAAGGAAATGCTGTTTAAAACAGAGGACTGGTCAGTCAGTCAGTCAGTCAGTCAGTCAGTCATTACTGGGACAGTATGGAGCTCAGTTCACTCTCTGTAATACTCTGTGAGTAAATGTATCTTTATGTGTTTTTTTTTTTTACATATTTCTGTAAAAAGGTGCTAAAATTTGATCCGAGTTTTGTAAGTGATGAGTTTGTGTGTGATGAGGTTGTGTGTGTATGTGTGTGTGTGTTTCAGGCAGCACTCAGAGTTTAAAATAAGAGATTCTGTTTCACATGTTCAGATTATCATAGTATCCATATCTGTTATGAGAATGTGTGTGTTTAATGGACTGGAGTACATGAGTGTGTGCAGTGTGTTGTGTGTGTGAATGAAGAGAAGACAGTAAAACGTTTTACACTTTCCAAGGCAGCAACTCAATAACGAAATCTGTTACTTATTATCTTTTTATAGTGAGGGGAGCACACTGCCTATCATTTATTACTCATCAAACTTAAATACAGCACTGAGATTTCAACTTTATATCTGTAAAGAGGTCCCTTATAGTCATGCATGAACACACCACAGCACGTGAACAATGTAAAATTCCTTCTCTTCATTTAACCCATTCACCAAGTGAAGCAGTGGTCTGCCACCAATGTGGGGCGCCCGGGGAGAAGTGTGTGGGGACGGTACCTTGCTCAAGGGTACCTCAGTGGTGTCACTTGGTGAAATACAGAGATAGAATTTCACATTGTTCACACTGTGTGCTGTGCTGTGGTGTGTTCATGCGTGACTATAAGGGGCCCCTTTACCATTTTACTTTACTATAATGTTGACAACTGTGTGGTATTAAAATAAAATAAATGAGCTTTTAATGCTGGTTTTAGTTGTATGCTGCAGTTTGTACCCTGTGCTGACTGATGGAGGTGATTCAAGTGTTTAGATCATAAGCTGCTCTGTTTCGGCTGGTAAAGTGATGCTCAAAGTCCGTGATGTGAATTGTCAGTTATATTAAAGTTTGGTCTGGTCAGAAATGAGATCATTCAGCTTCAGATCAGCAGAGGAAAAAATCTTTGGTGTAAATCAGATCATTAGCAGTTTTGTTAGAATTGTTTTAAAATTTAAGAAAAGAATAATTTTAATCTTAACATGTCTTTCTTTTTCCTCTTTTAGTGTTGATTTCACTTGTTCGAGCTCGGCATGCTCAAGGTGATTTATATACAGTGAACTGTTTATATTATGTGTGCATGTTTGATTTGTACAGGATGTGAAAAGTTGTGGTTATAGAGTGTGCTGAAGAATCAGAGTTCTGTACAGTGATAGATGTGTGTTTGCTGTTTGATTATTATAGTGTTTACGTCACATCTGACTGTGCAGCCTAATGGGCCACAAATATTCAGGGGAGAGACCGTCACACTCACATTTCTATTTCAGGATGGAGAGTAACTGACTGGAGGTATCGCTGGTACAGTGGTGACACTACAGATCAGTACTCTGATGAAAACTATTACATAATAGGAGACATGAAAATGCACAATATTTGAAAGTACAGATGTTTTGGTTCTGCAAAACAGAGTCAAAGAAACTCTGTCTAAAGTAATGACAGTAAACACAGTGATTGATACATATCTGATCTTTCATTCCTTTAAGATTTTTTATTTTTTTAAAGATTACCATTGCATTAATAATTTGAATAACTTATCTCAAGGAAAATGATCTGATCTTATCTTGCCAAAGCAACAAATGTTTTACTACTTTTAAATAATATTTATATGGCACAACTGGACAGAAATACCAGTGGTACAATGGTGACGCTGAGCTTCACACCCCTGATGACAACTTTTACATTAAAAGAGAGATCAAAATGCAACAGGTGTTGCTGGATACTGGTGTTGTACATAGTCAAAGAAAATCTAACAACAGCAATGAAGTGTCTCTTACTGTGATCGGTACAGGTCTGATCTTTCACTCCTTTAATGTAGACTTTCAAAATTTTAGTTAAATAATTTAGTTAACTAATCTCAAATTAGTCAAACTATATGGGTTAGACCACGTTTCAATAATATTAATATTAAATACCTTCACAGAGAGACAAAATGTTTCACTGATCCTGGCACCCGCTGGACAGATGTTTATTGGAGAGACAGTAACTCTCACATGTGAAGTACAAGGACACACAGACACTGAGTGGAGCTACAGCTGGTATAAAGATG
>JBBPCZ010041108.1:0-13302 GCA_037974445.1 Brycinus macrolepidotus
ACGCAGAAAAAGTCCGAAAGAATCGTTAGAGGAACCGATAACGTCGGGAGGTGAACGATTCCGGTGCTTCGCAAAATAAGAACCGGTTTTAAATCGGAACCGGGTTTCGATTCCCACCCCTAGTACCTTTTGAAGGAATAGCTTGGCAAAAAAATGCATGTTCTCTTCCACTTACCCAGAGGCAGTCGATCCGCTACGAAATTTCTGGAGTCCAAATTTATCTTCTTTAGTTTAGTGCTGCAGCTATGAAGATAATTTTAGTAACACTAGAAATCGATAGTCACTCAAATTATTTTTGTAAAAATACATCTCCAAAACTTCTCTCAACCCACTCAAACCTCATCCGGTTCTTCACTGAAGGCACAAACTTCGCACATTCTCACACCTATGGACAATATAGGTTCCCCAGTTCCTCTGTTGTGTATGTCTTTGGACTGTGGGAGGAAACTGGAGAACCCGGAGGATACCCATACAGACATTTTGCATGGGGAGAACATGCAAACTCTACACAGAAAGGACCCTTGCCCACCCCAGCTGGGAATCGAACCCAGCACCTTCTTGCTGTGAGGTGACAGCACTGTGCCACCTTGCCACCCTTAATCAATAACATGATAAAAAAAAGTCACCATGTGTAATTTTCATGTAGATCACATCCAGTGTAAAATGTGCAGGCGTTAATGTCAGCATGCTTTTCACTCATTCTCGAGCAGGTGGAATTTTTTTGTCTGATTAATTATATTTGAATGACAAGTTTTCTAAAGGGCAAATTAACAGCTTTTAAAAAAAAAAAAAAAAACTGGCCCAGAGTAATTGCCTGTCTCAATTAAACACAAAGCCATCCCCTTTACCGAACTAATTAAGGATGAAATAATAATGAATTATCAAGCATGCTGGCTCTCTTTCTCTCTCTTTTCCTCTTTCATAACAGTCCCTCACACACACTCACACACTCTATTTACCGTTTGAAATATGAGGCCTTAAATAGACAGACACCTGATGTTAATATTGAGCAGCACTTACCGCTGAATGTGCCTGTAATGGCAGAATTTCTGGCTTTTAAGGCAGCAAACAAAAGAACCCCTGTAACGCCCCATTTCACTCCAATACTTCTGTGCTGTTCTGGCCTACTATGACTTAATGATAATCATTAAATGTCCAAAGAAGCGGGCTGAAGAACATTTAATTATGGTTCCATTAGAGGGAAGTAAACATTTCCTGAGATAAAAATAGACTGAATTTATAGTGATAATCTATGGGCATATTACATTGGAAAGAGGCCATTTTCTTGTATGAATGAGTGAATTAATGAATGGACGCTCGGTCAAGCACTGTCAAGGTGGACCAGTCTGACTATTTAGTTACTTTAGACCAAGGTGTGCAGTGAATACTTGAAAATCTTTTATTTCCGTTTGCTTGCATAACCGGCTTTGGGGAAGAAAAAAAATCCAGAGAACATTTTAAAACACAAGACTTAACTTTGGACCAGTTGCAATTGAAATCATATATTCATCAGAAGCACTGTGTTTTCATTACCTGAGCTCAGTTTTAGTCTTTTTTTGGTGGCTGAATTGTAACGTGAGATTAAAGGACCTGCGTTGTAGAAAAAGAGAATTTTCCTCACACTTTATAAAATGGGTTTGTGTGGAAAAAGTATGTAAACAAGTTTCAAAATGTCCCGTTCATTCTCCGGTCCGTACAGTTCTGTATATAAAAACTGAGCAAGAAAAAAAAGAGCCTATTTAGAAGTCTTTGTTTTTATGAGGTCATAAAAACTGAAGCATTTACATAAATAAGCTTATTCAGCTGACAGCAGCTCCATCCATTCACCTTGAAGTTTTAAAGAGTATTTCAGACCAGATTGCTTTTTGAGTGAGGCACAATATAGGGCAGCCAATCAGAACAGAGGTCATTAATGTATAAGTCTTAAATGCACAATAAGCAAGTCTATTTAATTCTAAGAAATAAAGAAAGTTTTGAAAATGGTCAAAATTAATTATGACTATTTTTGGTATGTAAAACCGTAGAAATGTCATAGGGCTAAGAGGACATGTGTAAGACAAAAATAAAATAAAATGGAAGATTGAGTTTGTGCCTGAATTTGCTGAGAAAACAGCAAAATTTATATGGTATTCACACTAGAAGCACTCTGTTCACGCTGATTTGAGCTTTGTCCACTGCTTAGACTGCTTGGTTTTTCTATCAAAAATACTTTTCTGGCTCCATTCACATGTTCAGTCCTATACTCCGTAATCTTATTAACTCGATTTAGAGATTTATCCCCTAGGCTTATTGTTCAGTTGTTTATCTTAAGAATTGTTTCTCAGTAACTACTTCAGTAAATATTTCTTAATTAAGTATTCAGCGACTGAGAGTAATAAAGAAGGTGAGGAAGGTGAGGTGAGGAAGTTGATGGCTTGTATGTATGGTTCTCATACACATCTCATAACTAAAATTATTAGAGAGCCGTGTACTGAAAGATCCTTTTGGGAACAAAAAGTTCTTCTTTTATGCTGTCACTCCAGAGAACCCCGTTCTGCAACTTTTTTCAAGAGTGTACAAGCCCTTAGGGTTTACAATAGTGTTTCCTAAAGAGCCACAGCGTCACATGGTTTCAGGTGTCAGGTCTCAGGACTGTGTTATACTGTTACTGTTTTCTGAGAATTACTCAGTGTGGAAAGAGAACTACATTAAAAATCATCAAAGGTTTAAGCACTCCTGATGTTTCTTCATAATATTGAAGACATTCTGACATGCATGGTTATGCTTAGATGTTGTTCCCATATCAAACAGTGCAGAACTTGCTTATGTATTCATTTATTGCTAAAATTAAATTTTGAATTGTTTCCCCCAAAAAGTATTTTGTAGTGTACAGGATTAACTCCGTTCTCATATCTCCATCCCTTTTTCAGACCTAAACAAATAAAATTAACTGCTGAAGATTTTTTTTTTATCATCACCAATATTCAGCAACCTCCACCACCACTGTGGCATTTAAACGGCTGCATTTGGTTTGGTCACAAACCAAACACTCTCGGTGCCAGGGACATGGGACGTCATTTTTATTTTTTAGTTTAGATTTTTTTTTTTTTTTTTTTTTTTAAGTTCAGTCCTTCTTTATTTTTAGCAGTTGTTTTAAATTTTTTAATAATTCTGATAGCTGCAGGTACTAAGGGCTGCAGCTTTGCTTTAACTGCATCTAAAAAAAAGAAGAATGATAAAGATTGGACGTTGCTTGTTGTAGATTGGAGTTTAGATTCTTATGCTTTTGTTTATTTCTAAATCTGCATTTGTCACGGCTGGTACGAGCAAGGAGGACGCTGCTGCGAGAGAGCTTGAACGAACAAGAGTGTTTATTCAAAACTGAGAACAAGGGGTGAGCCCAAAAGCTCCAAATGAAACAAGTTCTTGAACTGAGGTGGTGCTAGATCCAACCACCGAAGTCTCTCCACTCTCCGCCAGGCAGGGGTTAAGGGGACCCGATCAGCTGGGTGCTGTATCGGTCCCGATACTCTTAGGTGCACTCACTGGTGGCCAGTAAATTCGGCTCCTCTTTCCTGCTGGAGCCTCACAAGGGGGGAACGCCTTGCACTCTGGCTGGGCTGCTCTCGAGTCAAGTCTGTAGGGAAAACAGAGAACAGACACAGAGGGATAGAGGGGACAGACGCTGTCCGCAGATAGTCTTTAGTCGTCTTTGCCTTGGTTTCCGTGCCTCGTCTCAAGCCACGATTCGTCTGCCACACAAAGCGCGAGTCGAGAACCAATTAGGAGTGAGGCAAAGCCTGAGCCAGCTACACGGCGCTAGCTTAGAACTAAGAGTCCCAGCAGAGAGAGCAGGGTGAGGTAATGGGTGACAACACACCTGTCGTTCTGAATCGGCAGGCATTTAGACACGCACAGACACAGGGGCTCGACCCAAACAACCAATCACAAACTCTCATTAGTGAAACTTAAACAAGACATAGTTAAAGTCCATACTACACAGCTGAGCCCATTAACTGGTGCCTAGCAACCCAGCTGAGGAGTGAAGGGCTCTCTAATCCGAAACAGCTGAGCAGCACGGCGCCGGGCTCCCACTCATACCTGTACTGACGTCATCCTGGACGCGACTGGACTTGTGTACTCGTTTTGTTGTGACGGGGCCGCGGCGGCCCAGACGTGACCGCATTATTGTGTTATGCACTGTTTGAGTTGCATTTGCCAACCGTTGGCATATTTAGGTGTCCAGAGTCACAATGCAAAAAAAAAAGAAGAAGAAGAAAAAATAACAAAAGGTCGAAGCCCATCTCTCTAGACATCTAGTGCTGTGAAACGCTGTTACATTTGAAATCATGTATTCATCAGAAGCACTGTGTTTTTTGGTAGGTGATTTGTAACATGAGATTAAAGGACCTGTATCGTAGAAAAAGTGAATTTTCCTCACACTTTATAAAATGAGTTTGTGTGGAAAAAGTATGTAAACAAATTTCAAAATGTACCGTTCTCTCTCCAGTCCATACAGTTCTGTATATAAAAACTGAGCAAGAAAAAAAACAGCCTTTTTAGAAGTCTTTGTTTAGAACAATTCGACTGGCTAAGAAGGCCATTGAACCTGTAGCTCGGTATAGAGACCGAATCTTCCCTCCCTCGGCTTGGGTTCTTTCGCAGGAGTGAAGGTCCTCCTGGAACCACCTTGTGCTTGTGTGGACTCTAGTGTTTGCGTTTGGAGCTCAGTGAGCTCACCCTTTTGTTTACGTTCGTTAAACCTGTTCTGAGAAACTAAAGTTTATTCCTGCAGTTGTGTCCTTCCAGTGTGCCCGACATGACAGTTAGGTTCAATATAGGGCAGCCAATCAGAACAGAGGTCATTAACATAAGTCTTAAATCAGCAGGTCTGTTTAATTCTAAGAAATGAAGAAAGTTTTAACAAATGGTCAGAATTAATAATGTCTGTTTTTGCATGGAACATAGAAATGCCATTTCTCTAGACATCTAGTGCTATGAAACGTAGACCTATGGTCAACGGACAGCTGCTGTGGTTTATGGTCAGTTTTTATTGCAGCTAGGCAGTTAAATGCAAGGTCAGCTACTGTGCCCCCAATAAGACTAATTTAACATAAATATAAATAAACATTAGACATTTGGCAAACACGCCAATGACTAAACATACAATTCAGCCAATATTATTTTGAGTCTTCCTTTCATTGAGACAAACCAAGGCCAGGCAGAGATCATACGACAAAATAGAAAAAATGACGTGGCAAATGAAGAGCTAAATACTATAATATTAATTAACTGAATGAATGATTTTTTTGGTGTTATATAGTTGCACTGAATGAAAGTATAACAAGGACGCAGCAGGTTACACTAGTGCGCTCTCACCTACACACACTTCACACACTCCACAACTCTGAGAACACTTTGTGCCTGCGGTGAGTATGACGCCATAAACTCCAGATAATCAGTTGATGCCTCCTGCTCTGCACCTTGTCCCCTCACACATGACTTACTCTCACTTTTCCCCTACTACTTATTTTGTTTTTTCATTGCATTTCTGAATAAAGCAGCTATTATCGGTATGCCTAATATGATCTGCTGTTATTTTTGTATAATTAATGCACTGTCAACACTACTATCATTATCATACACTTTTTTACGTGTCTTTTTTTTGGGTTATTTTAAATAATTACTCTTCTGACCAGTAAAACAGTAAATGTTTGTGTACTATATATACAAAAGTAGCCAGACAGCCCCTCTATTTTTAGATGCACCCATTTGGTGTGAGAGCTACAAATAGGATGCTAAATTAGCACATGATATTATCAGCTGTGATTCAAATATGAATACGATAATAATAATGAAATTTTCTTGTTTGTTGGTAAACAAAATGAAATATCCCTAAGTTATATATTATGAACAGAATTGGCGAGTGATGTAACAGCTACAAATTCTGCTAAATCTGATGAATTTAATTCAACAAGAAGTAGTAATAAAGCAATGCTTTTTCATTGCATTTCTGAATAAGGCAGCTGTTATCATTGTCTATTATGATCTGCTATTATTATTGTATGATTAACGCACTGTTAAGAACACTTATCATTTTGATCCACTTTTGCATGTCTTTTTGTGGGTTATTTTAAGTAATTACTCTTCTGACCAATAAAACATTTCCAAAACAGTAAATGTTCATGCACTGTATGTCCAAAAGTGACCAGACAGCCCTCAATTCAGTTACTTTTAGATGCACCAATCACAGACATACATTAGCATATGGTCCTCATTTCCATCTAGAGGGGTATAAAGCCCCCTTGCATTAAATTGTATTTTCTAGAGTAATGGCACTCCCTCTAGTATTTTTGGGATGAGCTGGAGAAGAGTTTGTAATTCAGAACTAATTATCCAAGATCAGTACCCGATCTCACTAATGCTCATGTGGGTGAATTAAATCAAATCCTCACAGCAGTCTTTCAACATGTAGTGTAAAGGCTTCCCAGCAGAGTAGAGGCTGTTAATGCAGTTAAAGATGAATGCGGGATAGAGGTAAGATGATGAAACTGTGCCTCACCTTATTGAATAAAATTGAACCATAGCCAGCTGAAGACGTAATTCCGTGGTGAGGTGCTTGAGCATGTCATGATGATTGATTATTTTATTGCAGGTGCTTGTGCATGAATTTTTCAAGTATCATAATTGAACCTACATTCCTGATCTCTGTCTCTGTCTGTTTATGAGCGCTACAGCTTCTGACACACTAAATTTCCAAAGGTTTGTAGACACCTGTTCATCCAGCACAGTCAAGGGAACAGGGTGTTTGCCCATCCTTTACTGCAGTTACAGCCTCTGCTCTTCTGGGAAGTCTTTACATTAGATGGTGGAACATTGCTGAGAGGATTTGATTGCATTCAGCCATGAGAGCAAGTATTGATGTTGCATAATTCTGGCTCACAAACACCACTTCATCTCAGATCAGAGGTAGTGAATGGAGCCCCTTCACTCCAGAGAACACAATTCCACTTCTCCACAGTCGAGTGCGTAGGGGCTTTATACCCTCCAGCTAATGCTTTTCAGTGTGACCTCATGCAGCTTCCCTATAGAGCCACATATTTTTTTGCTTTATTATGCAGTGCTTTATTATGGAGATGTGTCGGCAATTAGTATATCTTAAACATACAGCTTTTGGACACACATTTGATTCCAAAAATTAGCATAATCCCTGGTTCAATTACATATTTTGTTCATTTTCTAAGTGAAAATAATGACATCCTCCATAGGGAACACACTTCTGTACATTTTAATAAAGATTATTTTTCTCCTGATTTTTACACATTGGAAAAAATGAAACATAATGTACAAAGGTTAAATGTTTACACATGAAATGTTTTCTTTTTTTCCAGTATGTTAAACATATTAGTAAATATTAGTAATAACTATAATATGTTCATACTGCACTGTTCTCCAGAGCTGCAGAGGAGCCTAAGAAACTGCAAGTGTTATTCAGTCTTATTCAAATGCATTTATATTTCAGTTCAGAAGCTCCTGAAGTGAAGAAGCGCAGACTCGTATAAAATGTGGTGGCAGCTGTTAACACTGCCTTAGTAACCAGAGAAGGAGGCAGGATTTACCAGTGCAGGAGTTAGGGGACGCAGGTGGTTACCATGGTAACGTATCATCTGTCCAGCTCGACGTTCTGCTCTTAATGAGGAAGGCATTCCACCGGAGAGCTCTGGAAGAACGTGAACTTTATCGTTCTGGTGATGCTTTATTTTACAGTATGCTTTTTTGATATCATCACTGCTTAAAGAAAACTGACCAATTGCATGAACATAATTAGGCCTGTTTAACTGGATTTAGTGCAGCAGTCTTTGTATTCTTAGTTCCTGCTTCACTTGGTGAATGGGTTAAATGCAGAGAAAGAAGTTGACACTGTGTGCTGTGCTGTGGTGTGTTCATATGTGACTATAAGGGGCCACTTTACTTTACTTTTGATGGTATTCTTAAATGTGGCATTGTGAGGTCTTTTTAAGTCATTTGTAGGTCAAGTATTGCGATGCTATGTTCTTGTCGTACAACTCCCCCCTGATACTGTGTCCCTATATCAGTAGCAAGATTCTATCAAGCATCCATTCTGCACTAGTTGGTAGTGTGTACTGTTGGATTATTTGATGTTGTTGAATTGTTCTTTTGGCTACTCCGTAATATTGCTAATAAGTCTAATATCGCGATGTTTTTGCTGTTATTGTTTGCTGGGAAGTGTTGCTAAATTTTACATTATTGTCTAATTATTGTTTCCTTAAACTGTCAGCAAAATATCTAAAGATCAGGTTTTTAATTGTATACCGAGGACAAATTGCACCAGTAATCACTAAATTGCACAAAATGTGATTTAGACAATGTTTTGAGATGGATAATAGAAATGGACTAGTGAGTACATGCGCATCAGTGTAATAAGCAGGTTTGATTATCAGCTTTGATTCAAATATGAATATGGTAATAGTAATTAAAGTTTCTTGTTTCTTGGCAAACAAAATATCTGCTGCTGAAATATAGTTATAGATTATGAACAGAATTGGTGAGTGATGTAATTGCTACAGATTCTACTTAACCTGCTGAATTTAATTCAGCAAGAAGTAGTAATAAATGACTGCCTCCGTCTCTCTCTCTCTCTCTCTCTCTCTCTCTCTCTCTCTCTCTCTCTCTCTCTCTCTCTCTCTCTCTCTTTCTCTCATTGTTTGCCAGTGTTCATTATGAGTACTGAGAGTGAGGCGCGCTCTCCACTAGACGACTCCTCAGGATTGGAGGAAAGCTTCAGGGAGGACCTGGAGGAAGATGATGAGCCGAAAGTGTGTCAAGTGTGTGGAGACAAAGCTACAGGATATCACTTTAATGCCATGACCTGTGAGGGCTGCAAGGGCTTCTTCAGGTTTGCTTACGCACACACACACACACACACACACACACACTTGACAGTCCAATGTGAGGACAGCTCATAAAGGGGTCATAAATCTCTCTCATAGTCACACTGATCAGCCATGACATTAAAACCACCTGCCTAATATTGTCTAGCCCCCCGGTGCCATCAAAACTGTAAATCGTCAAGACATGGGTTCACGATAGCTCTAAAGGTGAGCTGTGGTATCTGCACCAAGACATTAGCTAGACCTGTAAGTTGCAAGGTGGGGCCTCCATTATTTGGACTAGTTTGTCCAGCACATCCCACAGCTGCTTGATTGGATTGAGATCTGGGGAATTTGGAGGCTAAATCAACACCTCAAAATCATTGTCATGTTCCTCAAATTGTTCCTGAACAGTTTTGCAGTGCAGGAGGGAGCATTACCTTTCTGAAAGAAGCCATTAGGGAATACCACATGAATTTGTAACAACTTTTGTTTACATCATTCTTTTTTAACAGAGAGTTCGATTAAACTGTAAATCCAGGGTTGAGAAAAGAGGAAAAAATATATATATATATATATATATATTTTTTTTTTTATTATTATTTTATTTTATTTTTTTTTTTTCTCTCTTATCTCTTTTCCAAACCCTGGATTTACAGTTTAATTGAACTCTCTGTTAAAAAAGAATGATGTAAACAAAAGTTGTTACAAATGAAACATAGCTTTCACAAAATGCTGTTCACGAGTGAATCACGAGAAAAAGCAAATTCACACACGTTTCTGGTTCAGTAGGTCAACCCCCACAAAGTCAGGCTCCTGTCAAAAGAAGCTGTGTATTCTCTTTTTTTTTTTTTTTTTCCGCTCTCTCTGTCTGTGTTGCGCACACACACACACACACACACACACACACACACACGCACGCACACACACAAATACACATTCAGCCTCTTTCTCGGCTGTTCACATGATGTAAAAGAAAAATGTGATTAATCAGACCAGGCCATCCTCTTCCATTTCTTCATGGTCCAGGGATCAAGGCAGCTTCCTTGCGCAACACCAAAGGATATGCTATATTTTTCTTAGATACATGATCTCCAAGACCAACATGTTATAAATGTTCTGAACCAGTTAATAGCACGATCAGACCAACCCAGTTTTCTGCATGATTGATTAGAATGCTGTGGTCAGTCGTGTCAAATGCATTACTCAAATCTAGGAAAATAAGAAGTGATACCTTGAGTCTAAAATCATTGACTGTTTTTGTTAAAGCAGTCTCTGTACTCTGATTTGATCTAAAACCTGTGTGGAACTTCTCTAGAATATTATTTAATTGGTTTAGCTGATAAAAATGGCATATTCATGTATCTTATTCACGAAGGGTAATTTATAGTCCAGTAATTAATTATAACACTATAGTCTCGATTTGGTCTCTTCAGCAGCAGTTTCATAACAGCAGTTTTGCATTGGGGAATATACCAGTCTAAAGAGATGTGTTCATTATTTTAGAAACGCTATGGAGATACCATTAAAGACATTTTTAAAAGAATTTAGTGGAGACAGGGTCAAGACAGCAAAGTGATGACTTCAGTGACGTTACGGAAGTTCGTCGTAATTGGGGGCCTGTTAAAGGGCAGATGAAATGTTGCTGGAGTTCCTGACAAAACCAGCTATAACAGATTTGTGATTTTGTTGTTTTCAGCATTTCTGGTTTCAATACTAAGTATCCTTTTGACCCTCAGGTTGAGAATTGGTGTCGCTTGGACTTTTAGCTTTACTAGACTGACATATGTTCTTGCTATTTTATTAAGTGCAGAGTTCTTTCAAGCAGATTCATTAACAAGGGGCTTTGTATTCTGACTCCGTGTCCATCCAGCATGGTTTCTAGTGAAAGAAGTGATTACCATTTAGCGCTCAGCCCACACACCATGGCCAGTTGTTGTAATCTAATTATACTCCTATAAGTGGGATTTTTGTGAAAGAGGAGGGGTTGCTCACCATCCTCAAGATGTTCAGAGCATAAGAACGTCAGAATGACTCAGAATGGAAGCACAGCTTTTGCTACAAGCCTGTTAGCCTTCTTGCACTGTTATTTCTCTAGTGTACGCAAAGAAAAAAAAATCAACGAGGTCTGTCACTTCAGTTCAACACTTGCAACGAATTGGTCATTTACAAAATTCCCAACTCCCTTAGTTACAGTTGCTATGTCTGTCAACCTCAGGCTTCCTAGTAGCATCCACAGAACTTGTGGTTACTATTACTTTCTTGCCAACAGATTGCAATACGTTTTGAAATAGACTAACCCCAGCCCATTAGACAAGCTATGGTTAAACGTGGAACAAATGTTCTGTGATAACATAGAAATATCTGATTTGCCTTTCATTAGCTCCACCATCAAACGCCATAAGTGTTTCCAAAGCATTAGCATCAATACCTCTCTGACAGCCTGGTGGGATTTTCTTAAAATAACCAAGTCTTCGCTTACCCCATGTAAACGTACACCCATCTGGAACAATCCTGACATCCTACTGAATAAAAAAATTATAAATTTCACATTATGGAAAGATAAAGGCATAAGGGATCTGGAACACATTATCCAAGGCGGAAAGTTTATTCCATTTCAAGAACTCATTTCACAGTACAACATTCATAGTAGTAAATTTCTCGAATATCAACAACTTAAATCCACTATACAAGCTAAATATGTACAAGAGGAATTAAACTTGCAATTACCCATAAGGGTAATTGAATTTATGAAGCTCTCCACCCTTAAATTGCTGTCGAAGATATATAGATCACTGTCGAATACAGACGATTCAGTCTCCCTTCCAACTTCAAATTGGGAGATAGATTTATCCATGAAACTAGACCAGAATATCTGGACACAAATATATGTTTAAACACTTTTAGATTGACAAAATACACCAATCTACAACTTATACAATACAAAATTCTTCATAGAACACATTATACAGGACAAAGGATGTTCAAGATGGGTCTCATAAGTTCTAATATCTGTTCTCACTGCACAGATAACGCACCTGATGACTACATGCATGCCGTGTGGGGGTGCACACCTGTCTGGAGGTTTTGGCAGAGGGTATGCGAAGACATAACAGTATGTTCAGGGATTAATATTGTAGCTTCCATAAAACTGTGCATATTAGGAGACTTAAGTGATATGGAGATGGAAGGAAATTTAGCACATATGATCCTCACTGCATTGTGCATCGCTAAATAAACTATTCTCACGAATTGGAAATCCAAAAACAATCTGTGGATTAATCACTACAGGTGTCTCTTGTTAGACCACATTAGCATGGAGAGAATGTCTTCCTCCTCCAGGGACCAACTGGCCAGTTTGAACTCTCTCTGGTCTCCAGTAATTGACTCCATCACATAGTGGGGGCGGGGGGTCGTGGCTTTGCCGCTCTATGTGTCGCTTGGGTGGCGGGGGGGGCTCCGGTGGGGCATGGACCTCTGGTGGTCCCGGGGGGTCAGGGGGCTGTGGTCGCCGGTGTGGGGTAGCTGTGGGTCGGTTCTGACCTGGCGAGCTGGGGGGCCACGGTGGGCTGTCCGGCAGCTGTGGGTGGGGCTGCTGGCGGCGGGCGCTGCCACCGTGGCCTGGCACTGCCGCCGCCTGCGGAGGTTGTATGCATGTATGTATATATGTGTGTACGTATGTAGGTGTGTAGGTGTGCGTATATATACTTATAAGTATGTGTATAATTTTTTTTTTTTCTTTGTCCCACCCCCTCCGCATCATGTTTAATACAAGAACCTAAGGGACTGAGCAGCCACTCACCCCCCCACTCCAAGGGCCTTAGAGGGTGAAGGGCCTGCACAGGTCCCAGTGGGCTGCTTTGGCGGCAGGCTCCACAAGACTGCACGCCTTCCCCTCTATTTTAATCGCACTTTAGACAGTGAGGGTTCGGGGGGCATGTGAGGACGGACCATAACCTTCGATGGTTAGGGCTCCGTTCCTCATATGTCCCCCCCAGATATTAATCGCACTTTAGTCTCAGACACAAAAACACTTCATAAACTGCATTCTCACACATAGGGACCTAGAGGGAGAGGGGGGACTGCGCAGGTCCCAGTGGGCTGCTTTGGCGGCAGGCTCCACGTTACTGCGCGCCTTCCCCTCCATTTTAATCGCACTTTAGACAGTGAGGGTTTGGGGGACAAGTGAGGATGGACCATAACCTTCGGTGGTTGTGGCCCCGTCCCACATATGTCCCCCCAGATTTTAATCGTACTTTAGTCTCATACATAACCCTCAAGGTGGGTAACATCTTCTGGGGCCGCTCACTGGACACTGTCTGGTGCATCTGCAGCCGGTCCCTGAAGATGTGCGTTTGTGCGTGCGTGCGTGGGTGTGTGTGTGTGTGTGTGAGTGTACATGGCCTGGGGAAGGGGGAAAGGGGGGGCTTGG
>JBBPCZ010041144.1:0-13299 GCA_037974445.1 Brycinus macrolepidotus
GGAGCTTGCTTTGTGCACTGGGGCACAGTCATGCTGGAATAGAAAAGGTTCTTCCCCAAACTGTGTCCATAAAGTTGAAAGCATGGCTTTGTCCAAAATGTCTTGGTCTGCTGAAGCATTAAGATTACCCACATAAGCCCATTTTAGCATCAAGCCAGCCACTGGTGGATGATGAGCACAGTCATATGTGCATGTGCAGTGAAGGACAATCTAAAAAATGTATGAAATTCAACTGTGTGCACAGAAAACGATACATATCCTCACTATCAGAGCTTGACCTTGTGTCTTTTTCCCACGTAGTCTGAATACTAGTTGCTATTTACACTGTGTCAAAGTTTCATGATGAACGGACCAATAGAAATGGTTCAGAATTACTAAAAATAAAAGCTTGTTGCATTTGAAATTCTCTTGGAAAGTTATTAATTAGATACAAGGATTCATGCCAACAGTGCTGATATACAAACAGCCATTGCTGCCATAAAACAGTGTTTTATTGTTCACTGTTTACTGAATAGTGTTTATTGTGTTCTACTTAAGTCACATAGTTTATTGTATAGTGTTTTGTATTATTTATTTCCTGTACTTATTGCATTTATGGTCTATTTGTGTTGAGATCTGATGCTGATGTAGCACAGAGGAACCTTACTATAACTATTAATTTCTCACATAGCTGTGGTGGGAAGGAATGACAAAAAAAGAATATTGACTTTCACTCGTTTGACTACAGAATGGGTATCTGATCTTGGAACAAATATGAACCTAATTCGAAACTGAAATTTAAAAAAAAAAATCCCACTTGTGTAACATTTGGGGAAAAGGTTGTTTGGGTTTCTTCCAGGCCAGTAAAGTGAAGACAGCTCTTCAGGATCTCCAGGTAAAACCCCAGTAATCACTGCATTTAGCTGAGGTATGAAGATCTATAAGAAACACATACGAAGGTATAAGGAAACATCAGCAATGTATTGTTCAGGCGCTTTCTCATCGTGCCTCACAGGGTCAAGACTTACCGGGAAAAAACCTGTTTAGTCAGACACACCTTTTCAAGGCGGTTATTTATTATTCCTTCATTCCACCAATTTACGGTAAGCTGGGCTCCTCCCGCTCTGCAATCTCGGTTTGTTTTGTATGCTGTCATTCTCCGCACACACCCAGCCTGTGAGTGTTTGTAACCAGCTGCTTTCTATACATCCATAAATGGAAGGACTGATCAGTGTGGTTTATATATGATAATGAATTCCAGTGGAAAATACTTCCCTTCACCTGTGCCAAATAGGAGTCACGGGACTGTTTAATCACTGATACAACACTTTGATTCAGGTGTTTGACATGCATTACCTTCTCATATGTCAAATGATGAGTACAGCGCACCCATCCGAGCACATTCTGTAAGATCAGGAAAAAGGAAATGGACGTGTAACATGTTTACCTGTTTGCTGTTGCCTGACTAATGGGCAGGGAAGGGTCAGGTGACTGGGCTGGGATTGTTTTTGCATTTGCTGCTCTGCTGCACGTGGGGCTTATCACTGTATACAGTCAAAACAATGGCACTAGACTTTGCAATGTGACTACTCTCACACACACACATATACACACACACATATACACTCGGCCATGGCACCGAATGCCTCGGCCTGATTGCGGTTCGGCCATGGCCTATTTCACAATGGATGAGTCCACAAATTTCCCAGGCTTTTGTTATAGACATGATCTGGACAGCAACAGTCTCTATGCAGGGCTTGACCAGCTTTTTGTGGATTTTTTTGTCATCGCTGTTCCACCATCTATTGTGAACACGGCTCAAGCAGATTTCCATTGCAATGTCTTTCACCTATGCTGGTTTATAGAAAATAAGGTTCAGCTGTCTGTACTAGTTAAATTTAGATTTTTGAATGAATGACAATGGAGATTCTCCATTGAAAGTCTTTTCAGTCCAGTTCTAGGCCTAATTTGACTCGTTTTCCATACAAGCTAAGCTTAGTTTTAAAATGAAGGAAGCTGTCAATGGAGGTTCCTCATGAAAAGCCTTTTTATCCTTTAAATCTAGTTTTAGGCTCAATACTGGATTTCCATATGTACTAGTCTTAGCTTTAAAATAAATGATGCTGCCAGTGGAGGTTCCTCACTAAAATGAAGTCTTCTTTATCTTCTAAGTCTAGTTTTAGGCTTATTACTGGTTTTTCACATGTACTAGTCTTAGTTTTAAAATAAATGAGGCTGTCCATGGATGTTCCTCACTAAACATGAAATCCTTTTATCTTCCAAGTCTAGTTTTAGGATCAGTATGGGTTTTCCATACAAGCTAAGCTTGGTTTTAAACTAAATGATGCAGTCAATGGAGGTTCCTTACTAAAAATATACTAAAAGTATTTTTATCTTTCAAGTCTAGTTTTTGGCTTAGTGCTTGTTTTACATATGTACTAGGCTTAGCTTTAAAATAAATGATGCTATCAATGGAGGTTCCCTACTAAAAATGAAGTCTTTTTATCATTTAAGTCTAGTTCTAGTTCTAGTTCTAATCAGGGAGTGTGTGTGGTGGACAGTGTAAACCCTAAAGTCTCATTTTCCACGGATAAGTGAAACAGGCCTAATCCCAGTCAGAGTGCCGTGTGTGGTAGGTGATAATATCGCTTTTCGGAGATGCTGTGGGATTTGAAGCTCAGCGGAATGTGGCAAACACTGGCTGGGAGGTGGAAATATGTTAAAAATGTGCTTTTGTTGCTCTGCCGGAGTGGGAAATGCTCGCTGTTTCCCCGCAGCCGAGGCCATGGGTGTCTTTTCCATGCAGCTTCAGTTTAAATGGGCCAGTGTGTCTGAAAGTTCAAAGTCCTGTTCAAGGTCCTGTTGAAAGTGTAGAGATTCAGAGGTAAGCAGGGAAATTCTGCCCTGCTTTCGATAACTCTCTCTCTTTTGGTTTCAGTGTAAACAGCACGGACTTAACGTGTGGTAAACCCCACTGAAAAGGAAAACACACCTCACGTTACCGTACAGAACAGCACTGTTTATAGGTCAGCATCATATCAGGTCAAAAGAGTGTGTGTCGACCGATAAAGCTCTGTTTTCTTCCTGGACTCAAAAAATCCAGTTAATGATGGCGGCGAGTCAAGAGCACCGTGTCCTTGAACAGCCAGGCATTCTGGGACCGCGGACCTCCTTTAGTTCACGTTTCCAGACTAAATGTGGCCTATATTTCGCCTGGATTCAGTTTTAATATATTCAGTGGCGTAACTTGATTTCACCTCTTACTACCAATCCAAGCGCTTCCTCCAATCCTGCCTGGTGACTAAATAAATCATTTTTCACTGCCTAGAAATAATTAAAAGGACACTCTGAACAAAACAAAAAACACGGCAAAAATTTCCACTCACCTGCTTCAGTGATTCCACAAAAGTTATCAGAGTGAGATTTTCTAGTTTAAAGACGGGGAAAATCAGAATCAGAATCAGAAAACTTGATCCTGGGGGAAATTGCTTATGTTACGACTGCAAAGACACACAGAGACACAGAGACAAGAACAATATAAAATATAAACTCTAAATAAATAAAAACTCTGCAGAAATACTCAGTATGATATGCACTATGTTATATACACAGATGCTGGGTATAAATACTATAGATAAATAACTTACAGTTCAGTGAATTACTAATAACTCAAATGGTGGTTAGGAGTCTGTTACTGCTGTAATAGAGATCAGTAGTAGATCAGTAATACTGACATAAGTAGTGATATTTACATGGTAAGACTATTGCACGTAATATAAGAGACTGCACATACTGATAATTTTGTAACACCCAATAAGAAAATTGCAAAAATCCCTTTCTGATGATGTATCTTGAAGGTGGGAGGAGTCTGCCAAAAAGTGCTCGGGGTGGGTTCATGAGGACTGGTGGATTTTATTTTTTTCTAGCTGGTGAAAGTAGAAAGAACCCAGCTAACAGTTTTAATATTTCATCTGTACTTATTATTATTTACATACATTATACATAAGTGGATTTTCTATTGCTATGGAGGAGCCTCTCTCTTTGGCAAACCATCTGATTTTAATTGATACTTGTAACAATAAAAATGTTGTTTGGAGGGATCCAGAGAGGAATAATCTCTTAATTTTTGATTCTTTGACAGTACAGCTGTGACAGTACCTTCAACAGACAAGAGTCAGGTATCTGATCTACAGCTCATGGAGGCCACCTGCTGGTGTCATACAAGTCATACAGATTTCTCCCCTAATAATAAAAGGTAATTAAACAAAGGGTGTTCTGTTTTCAGATGAATAATTTTCATTCTTTACAAGTAATTTTTGCCAAACATGTCTTTATTAGGCAAAAACGTCTTAAGTCCATAAGTTTTTCATTTTCTTTCTATCTTTTCCTTTTTCTTAAAACCTTCTAACCCCTTTTTAAAAACGGCAGTGGTTAAAAGTATTTTTTCTACATATTTGGAATAAAATTCTACAATGTCTGTGTACCATAATGTCTTTTACTTTCTTTAATCATATCAGTTATGCTACTAATTATTATGTAACTAATTAATTTTAGTCCCTATGCAGACCCCAGACCTGATCTAGCTCATCCTTCACTTCATGTCTGTTTGCATTTTCACGTCTGTTTTTTGGTTCAGTTGTTTTATTTAGAGTAAGAAACCTAATAAACAGCAATTTGTAAACAAAGTCAGGATCAACAGAATGCAATAGCGTGTGTGTTGTAAATATTTTTATCTATCTAAACAAAACAATGGCATACATTATGATAAGTTTCTATTGTTTCGAATGAAAACTGTATTTATACATAATGACATTTTGTTTTCAAACACAAAATTATATTTACCACTCACTCACTCACTTTCTGTAACCGCTTAATCCTTACTAGGGTCGTAGGTACCCGGGGCCTATCCTGGGGTCTACGGCCGCGAGGCAGAGATTTACCCTGGGTGGGGTGCCAGCCCACCACAGTAGTATTTTCCAATTCAGTTAAATGTATGTAGGTAAAAACTGTCTAATAGCAATTAGTCAAATAAAACAGTAGGAAAAAAGAGTTTGTATGGTTTACATCATGCACAAATAAAGCAGGGTAGGTACAGAACATGTATATTTTATATTCACTATGTGAATGCACCCTACCACACTGTAAAAACTGTTCAGGAATGGTTTGAGGAACATGACAAAGAGCTGACTTGGCCTCCAGACTCCCCAGATCTTAATCCAATTGAGCATCTGTAAGATGTGCTGGGCCAAGTAGTCCAATTCAAGGAGCCCTCACCTCACAACTTACAGGCCTTAAAGGATCTGTTGCTAATGTCTTGGTTCAGATACTGCAGTACACCTTCAGAGGTCTTGTGGAGGCCGTGCCTTGATGGATCAGAGCTGTTTTGGTGGCACAAGAGGGACCAACACAATATTAGATAGGTGACTTTGATGTTATGGCTGATCAGTGTTAGATTTGAAAAGACGAAAAGAAAATGAGAAGAAATGTTTGCTAGTTAATATGAAGTAAATACAGTGTCCTGCTCACGTTTGTTTCAAAACAATCAAAATCACCAACGGATTCCATTCATTCATTCATTCATTTTCTATAACCGCTTAATACTTACTAGGGTCTTGCGTACCCGGAGCCTATCCCGGGGTCTATGGGTGGCACCAGCCCACCACAGGACACACACACACACCATTCACTCACACACTCACACCGACGGTCAATTTAGAATCCCCAATTCACCTGACATGTATGTCTTTGGACTGTGGGAAAAACCAGAGACCCCGGAGGAAACCCACCCCACCACGAGGAGAACATGCAAACTCCACACACACACACACACACACACAAGACCAGGACCTGGATTCAAACCCCAAACCTGGAGGTGTGAGGCAACAGTGCTACCCACTGCACCACCGATGCATTCCAAAAGTGCCAATATTGAAGGCTGGAGTTTGTGATCTCCTGACGGTGAAAGGGTTGCCTCCTTCAGGAACCCAATGATGGTATGTTTATATATTTTTTGTTTACTGTGACTTTTTTTACACAATTTTCAGCCCATCATCTTAGCAATGGACATGCAGGAGCCTATTACACACCAGTCCCCACGCCAGACTCACCCTGCTCTCCATTACAACCTCAGGGGATCACAAAAACTAAGTAAAATTTGATCAGATTGTACATGATTTCAATGAAGATAAGTAAGACCACAAAACCACAGCACAGCCGATCATCTTAAAGCCCTCGTTTCAAAAGCAAATGGGCTCAGAAATTTCATGATGGTCTTCATGACATTAACAGAACATGAGAGTAAAGGCAGATGTCCCCATACAAAGCATAAGAACAAAGTGTTTCTTCATCTCACTAATGGACATGTTGGGGCCTATTACACATCAGTCCCCACTCCAGACTCTCCCAGCTCCCTGTCACACCCACAAGGGATCACACGGAGAATTTGTTCAAATTGCTCAAGGGATCAAGTTTGTGATCTTCTGATGACAGACCAAGCAAATCCAGGGTTGTGCCACTCAGGAACCCCAAAATGGTTTAATTTAAAGGAAAACATTCATTTACATTCCTTTCACACTATACCGTTACCCTGCTGTATTGACTGTTTACTGTATTGTCTCAGACTTACATTCCATTCACACTACATTGTTTCATTGCTGTATTGTCTATTTATTGTATTGTTTCTGTTATTTCTTGCACTTTGTTAATGCTGTAACTGCCTCCTGTGCAAAATCATATATATGGTGCAACACTAGTCACTAGTTACATCCCGTCCACACTATACTGTTACATTACATTTCTGTACATTGTTGTGGGGTCTATTTATTGTATTGTTTGCATTGTGTCTGTCGTAACTCGCACTCTGTTGAATGCTGAATGTTGCTATATGTTGCACTGTGGTCCATGGAGAAACGTCTCATCACACTATTTAGTAATAAAAATAAAGTAACACTGAACCTTGAACCTTTGCAGAATTAGAGAAACATCAAATGGAAACATGTTGAATAGGACTGTTAAACATAAAATCATATCATCTCAATATGTCAACACATTTACTACCTTAATACAAGGTTATTAGTTAAGTTCACCCCAAAAGATGATGTCTGATGTCGGCCTTCTCAAAAACATCAAAGAAAAATTTGCTGAAATTGTACAAGGGATCAAGTTTATGATCTCCTGATGATAAAACCAGAGCTTAGAGGGTTACAGTATTTGGAAACCCAAAGATAGTATGATTTTTTTTTTTTTACGTTACCTTGATTTTAACCTTAACAGTTAATCATGTCCAATTCTAACTGCTTGTTCACAAGCTTTCCCCTCGCATGATGCTACCAACCTGAAAGTGTGATGGCCACCGCATCCTTTTAAAGTACTGTTAACGTAACATAACTTGACAGCTTAACCTGTTTGGTAGAGAACTCTTACTACCCGCTGCGTTAGAAAGTGTGCAAAATACCCAGCGGCAATCAAGAAGTACCATCATCAAATTGTTTGTGGGAGGGATGACGACAGCCAAAACGAAACAAAATATTTGCCGACAGGAGGGGATAGATGAAACTAAATAGAAATTTTTGTCAGCGGGGGTGCGGGGGTTGATCTGGGATGGACAAAATGAAAAAAAACATTTGTCAGGGAAAGAGATAAAATGAGTTGACGAGCTGAGGATTTTATACGTATATTCACACCGAAAACTTACTGAAATTGTACACGATTTCAGTGAAGGCAAGAAACACCACACAGACATAGCACAGGCCTCAGAGAGAAACAAATGCAAAAGAAATGTATATTCCTAGATGCTAGGGATAAATTGTTAAGAAATACTCTATATTAAAACATCTACATTTGATTACAAAAGACAATCTATTCCCTTTAAGTCCCTCGTTTCAAAAGAACATGGGATCAGAAATCTCCTGGTGGTCTTCATGAACATGAGAGTAGAGACAGATGTCCCCATACATGTATGAAGTGTTTTCTAATCTCACTAATGGACATGTTGGGGCCTTACTGCACACCACTCTCCCAGCTCTCCGTCACACCCACAAGGGATCACAGTACTAAAGAAGAACTCACTCAGATTGCTCAAGGGATCAAGTTTGGGATCTTCTGATGACAGACCAAGCAAATCCAGGGATGTGCCACTAAGGAACCCAAAAAATCGTATAATTTAAAGGAAAACATGCATTTCAGAATTACAGAAGCATCAAATGGAAACATGTTTAAGAGAAGTGTTAAAATGACCCTGGCTAAGGATAAGTAATTTAAATAATGGAACGGTTAAGGTCACCCAATAAAGATGACGACCCAAACACAGCAACCAGTGTCTTTCTGTCCACCAGTCACAGCAACGCTTGCCTTTTTTCTCCACCAATCACAGCAACACAATTCTTTCGCTCCACCAATCACAGCAACACAAATTTTCCGCCCACCAATCACAGCAGCCCATGCCTTCTCTTCACCAATCATAGCAACACGTGCCTACATCTCCACCAATCACAGCAACACATGGCTTTGTCTCCACCAGTCACAGCAATACGGGCCTTTCTCTCCACCAATCAGAGTAACACATGTCTCCACCCATTTTAACTGCAGATCCTCACCCTGGTCAGCTGGTCAGGGAGGGAGTGTCCATACTTTGTGTTTGTTTGTGTGTGTATGTGTGTGTTTGTTTGTGTGTATGTGTGTTCGTGTGTGTGTGTGTGTGTGTGTGTGTGTGTGGTCACTCTGATGCCACACACGTGTTTACTTGTTGACAGACACCGTGTTTACCCGGTCTCCATGGTTACCAGAACAGGGACATGACGTATCTCACCAAGAAGTGATTTTGGTGAGTTTTTGTCACAGTTATTTATTTATTTTTTTAACCCAAGTTAACGACTGTTTGCTACATTTATTATGTAAACAATAAACATGAATGCCTGTTCACTACATTTATTATGTGAACTGTAAATATCCACTGGGATGGACACAAGTTGGCTTGGTCTCGCAGTATTCACACATATTTATTTACTGGAAGGGAATACTCGTACTCATATTCAATTACATTTCCAAAAATATACTTTTTACTCTATATTTTGACTTTTAAAGTACTCATTACTATTTTTCTCAGGAACTTAACTACATTGGTCAAAACAATAACCACATTATCTAACCAGCCAATACAGCCAGTGTAACACAAAAAAAAAAAAAAAATGGCAATACTCCTCATCTTCTCTGCAAAACTCTCTGTATTAGTCAAAACAATAAATACATGCTACAAAATGGTATAACTCACTCAAATAGTAAGTTCAACAGTAAACACTTGCAAGCAACCAGGGAACATTTTCAGGCAAAACACTCCGTAAAATCATTTTTTTGCACACAAAGGTACCAACAGAGTGACACAAGAATGAGAAAACATTGTTACAGTATTGTGAAATACTGTAATACAGGTGCAAACACAAATGTTAAGAAACCAATAATACTGTTAAAAGAGTATGATGTTTGCTTTACTCTGACTGATCTCTCAGCTCCCTAATATTGGGCCACGTGTTTAACATTGCAGACCATGCTTTCACTCAAAATGCAATGAGGGAAAAATCTCCAAGCATGTCTGATCCAGCCCTGCCGGTTTGATGCTGTGGTCATCTGAAAGTGGCTTTTCCTAATAGGGATGGTAATCATATGGAGCTTTTCCACTGGCACAAGGAACCGTGCCATAATGCGTACAATTGTTTCTCCATTACAAATAAAGCGAGCCGTACCCGTGCTGCTCGATGGCAGGGCCATAAGTGGGTGGCCTAGTGGGTAGGATACTCTGGACCAAGAGGTCATGGGTTCGAATCCTACCTTCAGGGTACCACCACTGGGTTCCTGAGCAAGACCCTGAACCCCAAGTTGCTCCAGGGAGACTGTCCCCTGTAGTTAGGGAATGGAAGCCGCTTTGGATAAAAGCGTCTGCTAAATGCCGTAAATGTAAATAAGTGGACTGCAGCCGAGCTGACTGTGTCACTGTTTTCTGATTGTCATCACGACATTGGCACGAGGCCGTTGTCATTTACTGTCTGTGCAAAAAAAACAACAATGGAGATACAAACTAACAACTGGGATGCTGATGAAATACAAGCACTACTATCTGTTTGGGCTGAAGATACATTTCAGTGGAAGTTTTCTATGACGTTAACAAATCTATCTTGTAACGCTTCATTTCATGTGCTTTCATGTGTTCAGGAGGCGTGGGAGGAATGTCATTGGGGGCAGAGCAACAGTACAGACACCAGAGCAGAGCGCCGCAAACCTGCACGCAACTAAGTTTGCAGCTTTATCAGAAACTGGTCCTTTAGCATACATCCCAGCGGCTGGGCTAAATAACTCTGCAAGACTTACTATATTATCTATAGTACTTATAGCCAGCATTTGGGGATATAGCATAGTGTATTTCGTATTGAGTATTTTCTCCAGAGTTTTTATTGGATTTATTTAGTCTTTATATTATATATTGCTCTTGTCTTTGTGTCTCTGTGTGTCTGTGCAGTTGTAACATAAGGAATTTCCTCCGGGATCAATAAAGATTTCTGATTCTGATTCTGTGAGAAATGTGAAGGAACATGACTAGAACATCACTAACAAGTTAGCTGCGATGGGTATTTGTAGCATGGCGAAACAATGCTGAGAAAAAATGAAAAAACAAACAAGACTACAAACATATTAAAAGACCACAATAACAAAAGCGACTCCATGGACGCGGTTTTGGGACGACCAGCTGTAAACTGTGGGGAGAGAATTGTGCTGCCGTTCCATCGCAGTACAAGCACGTTTCCTGTATACCGATGGAAAAGTGCTTATAACTTTTCATATCCAAGCAGAAACAAATTCCTCATTCCTCATTGAGGAATGGAGAATATGGAGGTAGAAATTCCATCGACATTTTGATTAACCGTAAACCAGTCCCTCACAGCAGCTGTGTGATAGATTGGAATACTGTCCCATAAAACTGTTATAACTGCAAAGGGGGACCAACTCCATATTAAAGTCTATGTATTTAAATATAGTGTCATTAAAGTCCCTGTTGGTGTAAGGGTCACGCGTCCCAATACTTTTGTCCATATAGTGTATGTTTGCAGCTCTCTATCCTGTACTGTTGCTCTGTGCCCACTGACATTCCTCCCACACCTCCTGAACACATGAAAGCACACGAAATGAAACAGGTCCTGCATGGAGTTACAGCTCCTTTACCCCGTCACTGTTCTTTTCAAATGGCACTTGAATGTAGGTTTAATTTTGACATTGATAGGGACAAAAAGCGGTAACTTTACTCCAGCCGTAGTGCAATCACTTTCATACATCTTTCATACAAAGTGCCGTGATCACAGAACACAATAAATTCTTTATTTGAATTTGTCACCTGACTGGAACATTGAAGTACCTTTTAAGGCAGGTACTGTTACTTTTTCAAACCAGTGATCTAGAAATTTGTATTTCCATCTAAACATAAAAAATACTGTTAACTATATTCACATCATAAATACAAGGATGGGGCATCGGGGTACTTTTTGAGTTTCGGTTTATTGTGCAAGACTAGTGCTGTCCGTGCAAAAAAACAATAGTCGAGATACAAACTAACAACTGGGAATTCAGCAAATTACAAGCATTACTGTCTGTTTGGGCTGAAGTTAAATTTCAGTGGGAGTTTTCTCTGACGCGAACAAATTAATCTTTAATGCTGTGAGAAACGCGAAGGTCTACTAGGCCATCGCTAACAAGTTAGCTGGCTTAGGTATTCGCCGCATGGCTAAAGAATGCCAAGAAAAAATAAAAAAACAGAATCAAGTCTATAAATAATAAAAGACCAGACTATCAAAAACAGCTCTGACAGAAAATCTTTCTGCTGGTTTGACTCCATGGACATGGCTTTGGGACGACAAGATGTTCTGGACACATCTTGCTATACAAGTCGTATGCATAGACAGTCGTATGGATCAGGAGGCATAATTAAGTGCAGTCCAACACCAGTTTAGCCTGCTCTAAAAGGAGGTGCACTGTTGGACAACTCCAGCCTCGACCAGGCACTTTGTGACAGTGTTCAGGATGACTCAGTGACTCCAGTTGCTGAAAGACAAATCCCTCCATTGCCTTGGGATGACACAGATGAGCCACACCTTCTGGACAGCTAAGACTGGAAATGGACTGGGGTTTAGAACGAGCCTCGCCTACAACCGCTGAGTGATGCAGAGCACTATCTTTGAAAGGATAAGATTCAAGATTCAAGATTTTTTTATTTGTCACATACACAGTTATACAAGTACAGCATGTAGTGAAATGAGCCCCTGAGCCGACCCTTTAGTTATCAAATAATTAAAATTAAACTAAGGTAATATGTACAACTAAAGTAAAATATACAGAAAAAAGGAAGATTTCAACTAGACAAATATTACAATATTACAAAGAGAAGATCTGAACAGGGTGCAAAATGTAACTGAATAGGAATATCTGTGCTGTAAAGTGCAGTGTGCTGGTTTGCTTTTTGATGTATAAACTTTAATCACAGACAGCAGATAAGATACAGTGAGGTAGAGAGGCAGGTGAGATCAATTACATTACATTACATTCATCTGGAAGACGCTTTTATGCATAGGGACTTACAATACGAGGAGACACTCAAGTTTCAGGGCAGTGTGAGAACCAGAGCAGAGTTCTAAGTGCTAAAATCTTTTTGTAGGGAGTAGTGCAAGAAGATAGATAGTACATTAGGAGAGGAGATGCTCTCTGAATAATGGATCTTCAGAAAGTTTTTGAGGATCGAGTGGGAGGCTGTTGCTCCGGTCATCTTTGGCAGCTTATTCCACAAGCAGGGAACCACAAAAGAGAAGAGTCCAGACTGGGTTTACCTTGTGTGTAGGGATGGCAGAGTTAGACAATGTTCCTTGGAGGCGTGGAGGGAGTGAGTAGGAACGTAAGCCTGAATGATTAAGGTAGCTGGGGGCAGACCCAGATGTCAGTCTGTAGACAAGAGTTAGTGATGTGAATTTAATGCAGGCAGCCATGGATAACCAATGTAGGTCAATTAGCAGTGGGGTGACATGCGACCTTTTGAGTTGGTTGAAGACCAGCTGTCCTGAACCAGCTGTAAAGGTCTTATCGTACAAGCTGGGAGACCCAGATACACTCAGGTAAAGAGGCAGATCAGATACAGTGAAGTAGAGAGGCATGTAAGGTGGAGAGGCAGGTGAGATACAGTGAGGTAGAGAGGCAGGTGACGTGCAGTGAGGTCGAGAGGCAGGTGAGATACAGTGAGGTAGAGAGGCAGGTGAGATACAGTGAGGTAGAGAGGCAGGTGAGATACAGTGA
>JBBPCZ010041154.1:0-13299 GCA_037974445.1 Brycinus macrolepidotus
CCGCGATTGGGTTCTTCCACCACGCTACACTGGTCTAACTGGTAGCTTAGCTCATTTATGTCCTCTCCCCGTGACACACAGTGTGTCATAGCTTGCAATGTATGAGACTTCGTAGCTGCAGACCGGTCACAGTGCCCATGCTGACCCCTGTCCACTGCCAAAAGCTCTCACAATGGACATGCGAGGGCAATGGAGGAAGGTGGAGGCCTCTTCTTGCAACTTACAGGACCTAAAAGATCTGCGGCAAATGTCTTGGTGCCAGATACCACAGCACACCTTCTGAAGTCTTGTGGAGTCCATGCCTTGACAAGTTTTGGCAGCATGAGGGAGATCTACACAATATTTGGCAGGTGGTATGTATGTATAACTGCTCAGAATAATTTCAGACTTTACTGAAATTACTTTATGTCTCAGTAAATGGATAAATAAATGTGGTCCAAAAGATAACATGTATATTAATACACTTTCAGGGTACAGTCATTATTGCTGTGGCAATCGCCCCAAGCGATCTTCAGTAACTTTATTTCGTAAACATAGTTGTGCCATTTTCCCCGCGGTTATATCTTTAAGTTGGATTGACTCCACGCTGTCATGACTGCAGGTTTTTTTTTTTCCGTTTTTTTTTTTTTGAAAGTATGTACTCTTAAATGTACAAATAAGCCGCTTAGCTCTAGGAGAAGAGCATTCAGTGTTTCTTTAAAACTCATTTAAGTTACACAATTGGACCTTTAGGATCATGCTGTGCCTCTGATGGTACATTTAAATTGTTTGTTCCTTGGGGGAGAAATAACCCTTCCTTTTTTTTTTCTTCAAAAGTGTACAATTACTGGTGGAGTACCCAGTACACGTTTCTGGCACTGTCATTTACCTGTCACTCAGTCAAGTTTAATTTCAACTAGACCTTGAAAACAGTCTTGTTAGGGTATTCTGTCAGGCATACTATTGCTGGCAGAACAAAAAAAAAAATCTGTCTCCAAAAAAGGGACTTTACAGGAGAAGGAAAAACTTTTATCGTAAGTTAATTTAACAAGATATTTTTCTAAGTCATTATGATAAGTCATTATGTTATTTTTAAAAATATGACAAAAATAGGTTTCGTTCTGACTGCGACAATATACTATAAATGTTTTCCATCAGTCTGGATACACTGACTCCCCAAGTATGCATACTCACCACACCAATTTTGATTTTCTCTAACTAAAACAAGTTTTACTATGATTCTGAGTATGCTGCTCTTTTTACAGCTGTTTATTTAAAAAACTAACAAAAAATCACAAATACAAACATTAATACTTCTCCTTTAATTCATTCTTGTGTTCTTTTCACTTTAGCTGGGGACATCTTTTATGTGAAAGATCAAGGACGTGGAAAACATTGTGAACATCACCCAACACCTCTGGTTCTGGCTGGACCTTCAATGCAGGAGAAAGAGCATTGAGTAGGAGTTTCTACAAAAGTCTGCGATGAGTCATACGACTTGCCGAGGTGTGTATATATGTGTGTTTTTGTCTGTACATGTGCGTAGGTCTGAACCAGATGTGTTGAATAACCAAGCGTCTGGTTGCTGTTCTTGCAGTGGTGTTTGAAGTGTATCACACGCAGGTCTCAAGGAGGCCTTAGCTTATTCCCGATGTGCAACACACTCATGTGAACCGGCCTCCAAAAGTGTCTGGACGTTGGTGCCATGTTTGAAAATGCATTAGGAAACCAAGTGTCAAACCAAGAGGCATTCATTTTAACCAGACATTTCCAAGAGTCACATTCCTGCACTTCATGTTCCCATCAATGCACAGGAGCTCATCACTGGAAAAAATAAGTCCAAGACTTTGATGTTTCCACCTGTATTCTTTATAGTACCCTCAGTGCAGTATCCTTTATAGGATCCTGTGGATGCAATTCTTCTCCAGGATTTCTCGACATACAGAGTCTAGCATCAGTTTGATGTCCTAAAAAGATTTTTCTCTGGAATAAATAGCATTTCGTTAAACATTTTATGCAGTAACCTTATTGGAAAAACATTTTCCCATGCTTAAATGGTGAAGAGCATCCAAAAACATTAGGGATCCATAACTTCCTATTCATGGTGTCACAAAGGGTTTTTGGCAGTGATGACATTTAAGAATTACTTTTAGTTTCTTAAAGAAGCTTTCAGTGAAGTGGTACCTATCAGTATAATATGCGTCCAAAACTTTGCTCCCTTGTTCTAAGTGAAAATAAATATACCCTCTAGATTTTATTACTATTTATTTGCTCAAATGTATATGTTGGGGAAACAAAATGTCATCAGTGCAAAAGTTTTTTTTTTTTTTATTTAGTAGTTTTTTTCCTGGTATGTTTAACTTAAAGCACAAGTAGAAATTATGAACTAAAATATTTAAGTTTGTTCCATGTAGAGGGGCTCATGTTTAGGAAAACATGATTTGACTTCAGTCTTTTGCGCTCGACTGTAGTCATTACACGCAAAGTGTATTGTGTGTGTGTGTGTGTGTGTGTGTGTTGGAGCAGGTTTTAGTAGCTTGTGGATTCTGGTTTTAACAGCTCATGACATTCAGTGTGTGAGCAGTAAACAGGGGATTAGAAAACACCTTGGTGTGTTTGCTCGTGTTTTGGTGCGTTTTATTGTGGCGAGGGCAGTGAGGTACTGGAAACTCAATAGAGCCTCTGTAGTCTGAGTCATCGCTTCTGTAACAAGAGGGAAAACAGTTAAGAGTTGTTTTTTAACAGATTTAACAGATTATTTAACTGGTTTTTTAACCAGATTACAGTTTTACGTAATCCATGCGGCTGCTGAGAACCTCTCCTCTGCACTATGACTGCTTTCATCGAGTGCATGGATAACGAGGGTGAGAATCGTTAAAGCTGCAATAGGAAAAACATCAACCATCCTGAGGGTCCTGACCCCCTTCAAATTGATCCCCTGTTTTGTAATTCAAATCAAATGTGGATGGAAAGGTTCTTTTCATCAGCTTTTACAGTTACAGCCTATCATCTTTATAATATTGATTATAATAGCTTTCATTAAAGAATGTGCTCATTATTTGGTGAAAATAAAATTCCATGGCTATTTTCTCCAACATTTTTTCTCCAAATTTTGATATTATCTGTATTCCATTGTTGCATTCCACCTTAACAAAGTAATCCTCAATCGTCCAGTTGTCTGTGAATTTATATATCACAGGTGAGCCTCCAAAAACAGACAAACAAACAACAATAGTCAATACTGGGGTCTGCTGTTTATTCAAACTGGACCTCCTAGTTTTACTGACCTATACAGCCCTCTCAAATTAGCATAGTGCTGTGGACTTCAACCTATGAGCCATGGCATTGCTAGGGGGCAATAAAAATTTTGTTGGTATGGTATCTATCATGGATAAGTGGCTACAAACAGAATATTTTTGGATGTTTTTTATGTTTATCATGTCGCTTGATCCTACAGCCAAGCTAAATTCAATAGATTACATTCATTATTGTAGTATATTTTATCTTTTTAAATGATGGAGTCTTCATAAGGGCCACAGAGTCTATTGCGGATGGTTGTGTGGGCCATGAGCTCTAAAAGGTTGGCAACCCCCCATGTAGTGTGTTGATATTGTGGGCTGACATTTAAATAGGCTACTAAAATGAATTCTGAGGAAAGTCAAGCAGCTAAACGGATCTCAAACTCCACAGGAAAACATACCGGATAGAGGGTGCTTCATTTCACTGATACTGTGTGTTTGGGGGGGGGGATTCTACCCCCTGGGTGGAACTGGACATGACTCAAACATCAGAGAAAACTGGGGGGGAAATGGTGATTAGGCGGAAAGCTGTCTTGCACAAAGTTCATAGTGCTCTTTTGAGATCATTATTGGGCTCAATGATAAATGTTGGGACTCATGTTTTTATCATTTCCATATATTTGTCATTTCCATATTTTTGTCGAGTTGACAGGTGCTGGTATGTGTTTGTTTGTATGTGTGTGCTTTGATATCCAGAGTGTGAGTACGCATAATTTGTCTGGGCTTGGTCAGGAAGGTCAATGTCTTTAGAGTATGACTGAGCTCTCAGAGATGATGTCTGATATTGAGCCAGAGTTTCAAAAGACTGTGTGTTCAAAGAAGTGATCTCAGTTCATGTGATTCTATTGGCAGCTGTGTGTCTGTGATGGCCGAGGTGATCAAATGATCTCTCTCTCTCTCCCCTCACCACCCCCCTCTCTCACACAAACACTCTCTCTCCCACTAATTGCTGGGACTACTTGGCATGAAGAGGCCAAAAGCCACACTGCAATGGAAAAACTATCTATCATAAAAAAAACATTTCCTTGCTTTAGTTTTCCTCATAAAGTTTTAAAACACTTACATCATTTGGCAGATCTACTAATACTTTGGATATGTTTTTCAATAATTGTCTTAATATCCATCAAAGTTTCTGTCACACGCACCAGACCGTGACGTGCATGGGATTCCGGAAGTTGACGCACGTCACAGGGTATTCAAACGGAATGGCGGTAGTGTCTAACCGCTCAGTCATTGAGTCGTGTTTCCTGGCCAACTCAAATCACTCCACGGTGTGAGTACCCGGGTTCTCCTATTCTTCTCTCTTCTACCATTTGCTGTGTGTGTGAGTGAGAACGCAGATTCCTGTGGGAATCTTGACTCTGTTTCTCAGAGAGTTCTCAGAATAAAGCGCATGGTCCACCAACTCACTTCGCCTCTGTCTGCGATTGGGTTCATCCACCACGCTACACTGGTCTAACCGAGGTTTCAGTTTCATTTCTCGTCTGAATCGTGACAGTTTCTTTCTTTTGAGGTGTGGATTTGGCCTAAAGGTGCCTGAAATGAAGGTGGCAATATACCTCCTTTGAGTGATATAATGGAAGAACCACTTTTTGTTCCCTGGAGAACCTTGCATGCTCTTTTGTCAAACCATTTGTAAACGAGATGTCCAAGCAAGGTAAATCTTTTTGAAGTTTAAAGAACTAACATATAATGTAAAGGCACCATACCAGTGTATTTATTTTCCCAGAGCTGTACATCCAAGCCAAGAAACACTGTAGAAGAAAAACACTGTAGAATCTCTTCTCTTTATTTCCTGTCTCAACAAAGTATATCTTTACCGTGCCTCATCATTGACTCAGGAACCCGGGTATTTTCCAACGGTGCAAAGTAAAAAGTGCAAAGTAAATGTTGTAATGAAGGAACAGGAGGGAAGTTAAAAATTTGGTCATAACAAGCAACCAAAATAGACTAAAGCTGCAGTGGACTGCATCCAGTCAGGTACTTGTAACTGTGCAGTTTATGCAATTAGGTATTATGTTGTTTTTTGCTATCTCTTATTACAGTGCTGTCTCTACTTACATGGCAATGCAGAGCTTCTGAAGTTTTACCTTTATACACCAACCCACACCAGTCAGATAAATGACATGGGTGGAACCGCTGGAAGAATGCAGATGTTACGGCCTGAGTGGGGACAGCAGTGTGTGTGTGATGTGGGTATGCTGACAGGATTGCGTGATGCGCTGCCATTTCTTTCTGCATCTTGGTTTCTGTTCTTTATTTCCAGCTAGCAATTTCATGACTAGAGATCATTTGTAAGGAGTGAGAGAGAGAGGGAGAGAGAGAGAGAGAGAGAGAGAGGCTCCTCTGTTATTAGAGGAGCCTCTGGTGTTTTTAAGTAGAGGCTGTGTCACCTCATCAGTCAGGCACATGCACAAACATGCGTGAACCCACAAGAACAGCACACACTCATACATTCACTCACATGTGCATGACAACAACACCCCCGATAACAGACATAATGAGACCTTAGCTTGTTTGACTTGGCTGTTGTGGATATCAGCTCCTTTATTGAAAAAATTGTATAATTGGGAATTCCTCACTTGTTACCTTCACCAGTCAATACGCTGGGTATATTTTTCTATAATTTTCTTTATGTCCATCAAAGTTTCTTCTAAAGTGTGGATTTGGCCTAAAGGTGCCATTAATGAAGGTGCCAAAATCCCTCCCTTGAGGGATACAATGGAAGAACCATCTTTTGTTCCCTAGAGAACCTTACCTTGGATGCTCTTTTATCAAATAATTTGTAAATGAGATGTGCTAGCATGAAGAACCATTCTGAAGTTTAAAGAATTTAATGAATTTAACGAATTTTCCTAAAGCTGTACATCCAAGCCAAGTCTGTCTTTCTAAGTGTTGCTTGCCTGACAGTTTGACGGACTGCTTCCTGCCCGTTCTGGATGTCCTTACCTTTTACTGGCAGCTTTTTTTTTATTTTTCTACGTCCTCCTCTCTCCTCTCTTCTCTTTTCTCTCTTTTTGTCTTCTTTCCCCTGTCACTTCTACAATCGATCATTTTATAATTGGGAATTCCACAATGAAGCGCTAGTTGAAGGCTCTTCTGGTTTCTCTCTCTCTCTCTCTCTCATCAGTGGAAGACTCCTCCATCTCTCTCTCCTGAGATGCTTTAGGGTTATTCTGCAGCTCCATAAATCTTTGGGCCCCGCTGGCCCGGCAGAGCGGAGCAGTAGATCACCTCTGGGCCTGTCACACCAACGCGGCTTAATGAGGCCATCCCAGCCTGCAGGAGAGAAGAGAGGGCGGCACACAAGGCCTGTTAGTCAGAGGAGTGTCAATCACTCACTCACTCACTCACACACTCACTCACTCACACACACACACAGGACAAAGCCATTATCAGTCAAGGTATAGACTGAGTCCTCTAAAGGCAAGATAAAACCCAAGTAATATCATTCCATTAAACTGAAAGTGCATTTGACGTACACTGCGGTTTCACTTGTACACGCACCCATTCTCTCTATCTCTCTCTCACTCTCTCTCTCTCTCACACACACACACACACACACACACACACACACACACACAAACATATATGTGTGTGTGTGAGAGAGAGAGAGAGAGAGAGAGAGAGAGAATAGGTGCATGTACAAGTGAAATATATATATATATAATATATGTTTGTACAAGTGCGCTAAATCTAACAGTTGAGTGAGGACAATGCAAAATGGAGACAATGCAAATCAAAAACTGAACTCCATTCTTGTTTACCTATTACAAATGTGAGCCTGTTTAGTACTAGTTACCTTACTGGCAGGCTGACTATTTGATAATATTATTTACAGTACAGAACTGCAGTTGTACAGTAGCAGTGAACAATGTCAAATAACAATATGAACTAAATTTATCATTCTGATGATACTAATTATGGTGGTTAGTGTCCAAGAGAGATTCAAAATATAATGTTGCATTTCCCCAGCACCGCCAATTTCTAATAGTAGCACAGTAGGCTAAATGTAATAGTGTTCACATAACTAAGGGAGGAGGTGGGCTTAGAAGGAGCTTTTGCGTGATCATACATATATATATATATATGAAAGTGCATTTGACGTACACTGTGGTTTCACTTGTACACGCACCCATTCTCTCTCTCTCTCTCTCTCTCTCTCCCTCTCTCTCTCTCTGTGTATATATATATATGCAAAAGCTTCTTCCAAGCCCACCCTTGCTCCTCCCTTACTAAATTATTAAATTAATTAATGAAGGTACAGGTGTTGAGAACTATTCCTGTACTGTACTGTGACTGCACTCATAATGCACCTGAATGTAATACATCCTTTACAAACTGCACAGCCCCTCTCACTAACTGCATGAGTTGGTTTAAAACAGCCATGAAACAAAAGAGTCATGAGGAAACAAACTCGAGGCAGAAAATGAAAGTTCAGTGACGAAGAGATAGCGGGGTTTAGAAGTGAAGTTTTTCCCCGCTCTGGCTAAGAAGACCAAGTTTTTCCATGTGCCGGTTTCGTACATAACATGCAGCCAGAATGCATTTGATTTGTACCTTAAACTGACCTTAAAAACTTGGTACATGAGGCCCTGAGTGCTTTACGGTTTAAATCACATCCTTAGATATTTTTCAGGTGATTCCAAACAAAGAAAGCATGCTCCTTTTATGAAGAAATATTTGGCTATACAATTTTAACTGACAGTGTATATATTAGCTGTGACTGATTGGGGACATCCCTCTCATTCCGTGCGCCCATATGCGGTCAAGTACGATAATATTTTCATATCTTTGACCTTCCAGCTCAGGCCAGAATACAATATCAGTTTTCATATTTTGGCAGTTTTTCATACTAAGGCTTGAGTGAAATGAACCACAGGTGATAATCACTGCTTACTCCTGAGAGCTACATTATGTGGTTACTGGTTAATGTCGTTTCTTACACCGCATGACATACTTTTATCCATAACATCTGTAAAAAAAAACATGAATAATGTGTAAAATAATCTGGAATATGGAATAATATCCATAGAAAATAGACCAAAGTATGGACAAAATACAGGCTGCTACTACTGTTTCTAACTATGAGACTTTTTTTTGTCCATGTGTAATGTCATTCAGTGTCAAACACTGCATAAGCAAGTTCGTTTAAGATCACTTAACATTTCAACACAGTCCGAGACCAGTGTGTGATGATTCAGCCCTGAAGTTTGTATGATGTTAACTAGAGGCTTTAAGATTCAACAAACATTTTAGTGCCGGTGCAGAACTGAAGAAGCAAACTCCAGACATCAAAGATGTCTTGATTGACTACATTTGGGCTGTACATTAGATGGCTTTCAAGGGGAAAAAATACATTCCCTATTCAATACACATTGCATAGTTATTGCATCAGTGAAAGGATTTTTATTTCTTCACCCCAGCAGTTTGACTGAGGAAACAATAGCTTCCCAAAGGGGACTGAAAATGGTTTTTATTAGTTCCCCTCTGGGCTCCAGAAAACATGGCCACAATCAAGCCAGATTGGTGGAACTGCCCTCTAACAGTTCACTCATAAAATGTGGTACTAAACGAAGGTGTACACAGATGGCAGGAACAAAAAGCACTTTACCTACACACTATTACAATTACCGCTGCACTTGAGGCCACCTGAGGATATTACAGGCCTTTATGTTTTTTATGATTTACGGTAAAGTGGGTGTCAAGGACACAACCCCAGAACATCCTGATTTGTTGCATCAGCAAACCTTCAGAGTCACTGTTCGCGCTACTGTTAATCTCGTCTAATTGCTAATATTGTTTTTTTCAAGGACCCACTAAATGATCCTATGCATAGTAAAGGGTTCACGTTCACTGCTTTTAAAGGCTTTAAAATGGTAATGAATGAGCATTAACTTAAAGAGACACTGGGCAAAAAGAAACATGTTTCAGTTGCAAACGTGCTTACTTGAGCCCTACAGCACTTTAGTAGTCCCTGGAGCGCTATTTTCCACTTTAAATACTGGGGAAAACCCCTTCTAATGTATTTTGAAGGTGGTTTAAATATAAAAAAAAATTCTTCAGTGTGGATTTTGGGGGTGCGAGCTGTTCATGGTTTTTTTTTGCCAATTAACTGGTGCAATCCTAGGTGATCTCAATGATTTTCAGTGGTTTTAATGTATTTATGGGGTGCATGCTGGGTACTGTAGTGATATTTTGAACAAATCCATATATCAGCATGAATTATGTAAATACATCAAAACCAGTGAAAATCATCTATAGTTCAAAAGTTTTCAGTAAAATTTCTTCAGTGATACTAACATGCTCAATACTTAATGAATAAATTCATACTAATATTGTGATGATACTAATATGTCAGACAGCTTCAAGAATGAAGTTTTAAGAAATTTAATATTCATCATATCATCAAAGTGGAGGTCAGATAGCATACCAAAAATGTAAACGTAAATATATAGATGTCTAGTTTTTGGTGCTTAAATCTCCATATTACATATAAAATAACATTTGTTAATATGACTTGTGTGCCCACATAATTTGAATCCTGGCCTTTTTTCTTGTGTCAAGATTTCATGATGAGAAGGCCACTACAAGTGGTCAAAAAATTGCATGGAAAAAAATGTATTTTTATATTAACTTCCATTGTAAGTCCTTGATTGTATTTCCCTGTCCTGAAGTTAGCAGTTAGGAGATACAAGGTTTGTTCCGACAGAGTAAAACATTTCTGAAATTACTGCTGTGGAATGCAAAAGAAGGCATAACATACAAACTGGATACTGGGTTTCACATGTGTGTGTGGGGCTGCGGCTGCCCTTGCCAGCTGAAAACATCCTAACAAAGCCCTTTGTGTGGTTTTCACCTTCATACATGGCTGAGATGACATGTGGAAAAGGGCAGTAATTGCACGTGCTTTATATTGGGTGAGAAATATGAGCCGTCTGGCTTCAAAAGGCTCTCAGACGCACTGGAACCTAATTAGAGCTGTCATCACGGCACTCATATAGGCCCTCTTTCGCCCTCTCTCCCTCGCACAGCAACAGGGAAACACCTGATCTGCCCCTCAGCGTGACTCGTACTCAGTCATTTTCTGTCCTTCTGTCCTTATTGCTTCTGACTCTCAGTATCCTCTCCCCAGTTTCACCACCTCCTCTTCCACTACACTTGCAATTGTGTCAGTCATACACAATGTCTTACCTTCATGCTTCACTGGCTTTTCTGTTAGTCAGAGACAGTGCTGTCGTCTGCTTTCCTCAACACAGTGTATTCTTATATTAACCATACATTGCTGTATCTGTAAGATCTTTCATATTGTTTCCAGAATTAAACAAATAGAAAAAAACAAACTAATTTCAGGCCTTTGATGCTTTGAGTGGAATTTGCACCATATTGATTTTTGTGTAGTATAAGGATTCAGAAAGTTAATAACTGAAATGAATACCCCACTATTTATTCTGCAGCCATAATGCTTCCTCTGAAATTAATATTGTGGATACACCGAAAATGGATCCCAACCCTGGTTAGCCTTTCCCTGCTCCAACACACTCGCCCCCACCCAGGAAAGACTAATTAATAAGCTGATGTGTTGGGAGCAGAGAAAACATTAAGGTGTGCCAAGCAGGAGGGGTCTCCAAAACCAAGGTGGGGAACCACTAGACTGAGCTCATGGACTCCACAAGACTTCTGAAGCTGTGGTATCTGGCACCACGACTTTAGCAGCAGATCTTTTAAGTCTGGTGAGTTGCAAGGTGGGGCCTCCATGGATTGGACTAGTTTGTCTAGCACATCCCGAAGATCAGATTTGGATCCCAGGTCAACATCTTGAACTCTTTGTCATGTTCCTCAAACCATTTTTGAACATTTTTTGTAGTGTGGCAGGGATCATTATCCTGCTGAAAGAGACCACTGACATTAGGGAATACTGTTGCCATGAAGGGGCATACATGCTCATGTGCCCATTGTAGCTTTTGGTGGTGGACAGGGGTTAACATGGGCATTCTGACCAGACTGTGGCTATGCAGTAAGCTGTGATGTAATTACAGACCACTCATTCTTCTCCATCCTCCTTTTCTTGTAGACAACAATTCATGGTTCTGCCAATTATGTAAAGTCGTCTAGGCCCTGAAGCAGCAGAGCATCCCCACACATTCAGGCTCAATGTTACGGGACCCCATCTTCCAAAATGTTCCATTTTCGACTCGTCAGTCCACAAATCATCGTTCCAAAAGATTTATGAGGGGTAATCAGGATGTTTTCTGGCAAACGCGAGGCGAGCGTTTATATTACTCTGGGTTGGCAGCCTTGCAACTTGCCCATGTACCACATTTGCCCCATCTTTTTCTAAAGGTGGAATCAGGAATGCTGATCTTGTCTGAGGTGAGCGAGGGATTAGATGTTCCTTAGATGTCCGTCTGGGTTATTTTGTGACTTCCCTGATTAATAGTTGCTGGGAATTTTGGTAGTCCGGTAACTTTCGTAAATATTCCTCAACATTCCAAGTTTTCTTCAGTGAGATTCTCCAGAATCTCACTGTGGTTTGTCCCAGAGTCCCAGAGCCTTTTTCACACCATTGTAGCTATAAATTTATTCCTGAAAGGTTCAAAGTTGAATGGATTCATCTGTGGGTAATGGAAGGACATGTCCATCTCTCTCTCTCTCTCTGCTCTGTTACGAGTCAGACAGAGTCAGCCTCTACTGCCTGTGTCTCGCTTTGTCACGGTAGGAAAGATATAGAAATATATCATATCAAATCTTATCATGTCTGCATGAGCTCACCCCTCAAGCTTTTACACCTGTCTGGGTGGAGAGATAAAGCCATAAATTCACTCTTTTTTCATCAGCCCACTGCTAAAGGCGTGAAGTGAGCCCCATCTGCTTCTAATCTGGTCCCTTTAACACAGGCTATAATCGCATAGGGCTTAAAATTTACCCCAGGTTTTGAATAGAATAGTCATTATTATTCTGATCCTACCAAAGCAACATGTCTAATTCTAATTCCTTTGCATCCACATACTGAATGGAGTTCAGGAGCTTCTGTACATTCTAAATGTTAGAGTTAGCTATTAGACACTTTTTCCTTAACCTTTTGGTGTGTGTGTGTTTGTGCGTGTGTGTGTGTGTGTGTGTTTGTGTGTGTAAGTAAGTGGTTTGTTGCAATGGAAGTGCATTTTCAGCAGCAGTGGGCGATGAGTCAGCTTGGATCTATGAGATTTTGATGTAAAGATAAATCTATTTCATTTTCTGAAGCCACTATAGCTGATGGTCTGTCTCTCTGTGTGTGTGTGTGTGTGTGTGTGTGTGTGTGTATGTGTGTGTGCATGTGTATGTGTGTGTGTTGTGTGTGTATGGCAGGGAACATTATCACTTTCCCCTCTTCCTCCACTAGGAATACACAATTGAGGAGTACCAAATCAAAAGCACAGGCGACAGAAATTGCTGCATAAAATCAGATAGCACTGCGCCTGGCAGTCCTTGGTTAACCTTCGCTATGAATGTGTGTGTGTTTGTGTGTGTGTGTGGGGGGGGGGGGTGTGCATAAACCTTATCGGTGGTTTGTGCTGCTTTTGTGTCAGGCTGTTTTCGAGCCTCATTGTTCTCTTGGATTTTGTATGCATACCTTTTCTTTCTTGTCTACACCGTTAATCTTGTTTTGTGTGTGTGTGTGTGTGTGTGTGTGTGTGTGTGTGTGTGTGTGAGAGAGAGAGAGAGAGACAAGGTAAAAGTATGTGTGGGAGGGTGCATGGAAGCATAAGATTGTTATTTATGGCCCTATTCGATTGCCCTCCAGTTCAACATTAACCTAGCTACAGCGCTGCACGAGGTAACGATAAAATCATCCAAAAAGGCCAAGGAGTAGCTTCATAAACATGCACTGATAGAGAATGGGTGAGGGAAACCTGATAAGACCATTTTCATCTATATATAACCAGTCTGTGTGTGTGTGGGTATATATATATATATATATATATATATGTGTGTGTGTGTGTGTGTGTGTGTATTTATATATATATACATATATCCTATA
>JBBPCZ010041161.1:0-13298 GCA_037974445.1 Brycinus macrolepidotus
TCTCTCTCTCTCCCCCTCTCTCTCTCTCCCTCTCTCTCTCTCTCTCTCTCTGTCTGTCTTTCTCTCTCTCTCTCTCTCTGTCCTGCTGGTTTAATCCTTTGGTTGGGGCTCCTCTCCTCCGGCCTCCTGCAGTGTTTTTATCTAGGTTTAAACGGGGCCTCATTTTCATGTGTAGCCAAAAAAAAAACCCAAAACCAGCAGTAGGCCATAGTGGGTGAGAGTGGGCACAAAAACCTAACTTCTACTTTTACTTGTAATTTAATGTAACTACACTTTTATTCCACTGCATAGAAAAACATAATGATGAAACACAAACGGCCCAGAAGGTGTTTTTTACTGTCCATTTGTTTCCAAATGAACAGTCATCCAGTGGAGTCCATTTCAGAATAATATTCTTCATATTTAAACTGCCTATCAAAAGTCTGGGGACACTTAGAATTCGTACGAATAAGCAAGTTTACTTTATTAACATTCCAGAAGAATCCCAATAGAAATCCAGTAGAATCCCAATAGAATTCCAATAGAATCCCAATAGAATCCCAATAGGAGCATTAACATGGGGTAAAAAGTAACATGGATATTTAATGAGTTGTATGCTGATTGTGTATTGAGTTAAAGTGTGTGTACTGATTGTGAGAACACACTTCTGCACATTTTAGTACACAATGACTGTTTATTTGCTGAATTTAACATTAATAAATGGGGTACACTTTGTATTTTTTTTTTATATTTAATTTATACTCAAAAATGTTAAACCCAGCAAATACATAGGAATTGTGTACTAAATGCCACAGGTGTTAAGTGTGAGGATGTTATTTACACTAAGAAACACACTCAAGAACACAACACACACAACCAGGAAACACACACTCGCTGTTTGATGTTGTTAAACAAATCTTGTCATTTGGAGCAACTACTGAACCACCTGACACATCAAAGCAACACCAGCAAACGACCCTGCAGAGCTGCTGTTTGGTTACAGCCTTTGAAAACCATCTTTATCCAGAATTTCAGTTTGTCGACGTTATTTGGATGTGTGTCAGGTGCTCAGCACTCCGTCCGTCAGTTGGTGTGAGAGCTGTTGGGCCTCAGCCCGAGTTTAGTGTGGTTTAGTTCCTGATGGACTGTCAGATGTATAAAAGTATAAATATAAACTCTGAGTGTAAAGGTGACGGTGTATCGACTGTAATCCTGAATCTCCGTTAACCTGCAGTGTTCAGCAGTTGGAAGTGTTAGAGTCTTCAGTGCTGAACCTTCAGATCACACCGGAGTGACGCTACACTTTAATGGAAAGTAGTCAGGTGGCGCAACCGTGTGACACACTGGTTTTAAAAGTGTTTTCTGAAATGACAGCTGTCGCTCGAGCCCGTCAGCGGTTTCGGAGGGTTTATCCGATCTGGGCTGGTTCTCGTCTGCCTTTGGGAACTCATTGTTTTGGAGGAAGCGTTGGCACGACCCCCTGGAGTGGACGGCTAATGGGGCCTTTCCTGACCTGAGGGATGGCGGCACTGCGACTCACGCGACACACACACTTTCTCCACACACACACTCACTGCGCCGCCTGAGCTCCTGCCACACACACTCTTCACACACAATGACTTTGGCAGCCACATGAAATGCTTTGCCCTCCGTGCAGATTGACCCCAGTGTCCAGAGAACGTCACAACAGCGTGTGACGGACGGCGGCCAGTGTGGGAAAGGTTTACTTCACCAGCCCGCTGTGTTTTGCTTGATTTGTTTTTTTTTAGGTTTTGTACCCAACACAATGTTCAGAACACAGGAATTATCAGAAATCAACAATGGAGCCCCACCTTCCCTCCAATACACACACACACACACACACACATTTCTCACCACTGAAACTAAAGTGGTTCTTCCTCATGTTCTTGTGGAGATTCTTCTTTTGAGTCTGTTTTTTTTCTTCATGCCTTTAAGAAGCTTCTCCTTTTAAATCTTGGTTCCTCTCAGTTTTTCTTCTTCCTAATCTTAGGGAGGTTCTCCTTCTTTGTCCTGGTTCCTCCCCATGGTTCTTCCCCATGCTTTTAAGAAGCTTTGCCTTTTGAGCCTTGGTTCCTATCAGTGGTCATCCCTGAGCTTCTAGAGATGTTCTACTTTTGAAGTTTGGTTCTTCTCAGTTTTTCTTCTTCCTGCTCTTAGAAAGTTTGTCCTTTGGAATCTTGGTTCCTCTCAGTGGTTCTTTGCCATGCTTTTAGGAAGCTTCTCCTTTTGACTTCTGGTTTCTCTCAGAAGTTCTCCCTCATTCTTTTAAGAAGCTTCTCCTTTTGAGTCTTGGCTCCTCTTAGTGATTCTTCCTGTGTCCATAGTGATGTTCAACTTTTGAATCTTGGTTTCGCTCAGTGGATCTTCTTCATGCTCTTAGAAAACTTCTACTTTTAAATCTTAGTTCCTCTCCATGGTTCTGTGTCATGGTCCTAGAAAACGTCTTCTTTTGAGTCTTGTTTCCTCTCAGTGATTCTTCTTCATGCTCTTAGAAAGCTTCTATTTTTCAGTGTTGGTTCCTCTCAGTCTTCTTCCTTCTTATTGAAAGTTTCTTCTTTTTTAGTATTGGTATCTCTCAGTGGTTATTTTTGTGAGTCTTGGTTCCTCTCAGTGGTTCTTCCTCATACTCTTAGAAAAATTCTACTTTTAAGTGTTGGTTCATCTCAGTGGTTCTTCCTCATGCTTTTAAGAAGCTTCTCCTTTTGAGTCTTTGTTCTTCTCAGCATTTTCGAGTCTTAAGGTTCATGTTGAGTTCTGAGCCAGTAAACCGTCAATCTGAGTGGAGGGTTAGTTAAGTATGAGTCTGAGATGAGTCACAAGTTAGGTAAGTGCAAGTCCAAGTCGAGTAGTGAGTCAGTGAACATGCAACTCTTGTGAAACTCCCTAAGAGCATGATGAAGAACCACTAAGGGAAACCAAGACACAAAAGGAAAAGCTTTCTAAGAGCATAAGGAAGAACCACTGAGAGGAACCAAGACTCTACAGGTGAAGCTTCTTAAAAGCATGAGGAAGAACCACTGAGAGGAACCAGGACTCAAAAAGAGAACCTTCCTAAAAGCATAAGAAGATCCACTGAAAGGAACCAAGATTTAAAAGTAGAAGCTTTCTAAAAGCATGAGGAAGAAAACCTTAGCATGAGGAAGAACCAAGATACAAAAGTAGAGCATCTCTAGGAGCACAGGAAGAACCAATACTTAAAAATAGAAGCTTTCTAAAAGCATGGAGAAGAAGCTCTGAGAAGAAGCAACACTCAAGAGGAAAAGCTTTCTAAGAGAGTGAAGAAGAAATGCTGATAGAGCCTCAAAATTAGAACATCTCTCGGAGCACAGGAGGACCCAAAGCGAGGAAAATTATGTTTTTTTGTGTAAGGATCAGTCTTGCATGAAGCACCTCTGGACTGTGATCTACTTTGTGTTGCAGTTCAGCATCCAGTCCTCCTTCAGTTATTCAGACTGACTCTAATGACTCTACTGACTCTGGGGTTAATCCCCAGGCCTGGTGGCAAAAAACAGCAAGAGAATCATTTTTTTCACAGTAGCACCGTAGAGATACACCAAAGCGAGCCTGGTGATGGAGCAGCCGGTGTTATCGTAATGCTGACAGTTCCAGATGTGGTGTCATGGATAGCTTCTTCAGCAAACATCCCGCTGGTATAATCTTATCTGTGTCAGACTCCACTCCCTGCTTTCAAACTAATAGCTCAAACATCACACCATTATAATGCTACACAACACATATTAGTTTCCAGGCATTAAACTCAAAATTAAATTAAATGCAAAAAAACAAATGGGTTTATAATGGATGGCCAGTGGAAATCACATCTTTGGCTTGCATTTGAGCAAAAGACAGCTCATTCAGTTCAAACTGTTTTTAATATGGTCTCTTTATTACACTCTGGGTGTGGTGGGCCCTTGTTCTCCAAAAAGGATGAGCTGAATTACTGACAAAGACTCTTTTTTGTTTTGGAGGCCCAGAGTTCGATCTTCTGAAAGATATGTCCGAAACAAAGTCTTTGTCAGTAATTCAGCAGAGAAGTTTAGCATGGGGTGATGATAGTGGAGAAGTTCATTGCTGAATGTTAGACTGTTCCTGCCCCACACAGGATTTCTCTCAGTCTGATGATAAGGAAGGTAAGAGAGAAGCCAGAAGTCACTAGAGAAGATCTAGAGGATGACCTGAAAGGAGCAGGAACAGCAAAACAATGAGCAATGAACTGTACCACCATCATCTCCATCATCACCCCATACCAATACTGATACTGAGTATCAGACCGATACCAGTACTGATACTGATTATTGTACCGATACCGATACCAATACTGATTACTGGACTGATAGCAAGACCGATACTGATACCAATACTGATACAGAGTATTGGACTGAACCAATACTGATTCTGATACTGAGTATTGAGGTATAAAAACACCAAAAGTAATGTACAATATCATCAGCTCACACAAAGCAATATGCTTATGAGGAATTCCACTGAGTTGTCCAACATTTCAGTAACACAGGAATAACTCTACAACCCCTCGCCCTGCTGCCTGCAGTGTCCGTCTATGTGTCACGGAGGTTTTTCATCGGTCAGCGCTTGACCTCTTGGGTCAGGCTGCTACAAATAGCACTCGTCAAATAAGACCCAAATGGGAAAGTGATGTTTTTGTTTTATTTGCTTTTTTCTAAGCAATAAAGGAAATGTACTGGCAACATCGACCACAGTAGCACCAACGTGACTTGAGGCCAACTGAAAATAAGGAAGATGTAGGGCATGGATGTTATCCTAACCCCACTTCCTCTTATTGTGAGCCACCAAGCTGTCCAGCCAGGCCTATCAGCCCATCAACTGCTGTCTAATCCAAATCTAGCAGATATTTATGGCTGTTTTTGGAACAACTGGCTGCATTCCCAAGAGCAGAGCGCAGTGCTGAGGATGAGGCCACTGTTTATTGAGGAGGGTTCATCTACCGTAGCTTCGTGAAGACCAACCTTCTGCTTTTCATCAGCTGGACACACACACACACACACACACACACACACACACACACACAGACACAGAGTAATAACTGTCTTCATGAGTCAAGGTTTCTACAGTGAATCCTGTTAAAGGGACACTTTGGCCAAAATTAAAAACATAAACGGCACTACATCTGCTGCTCTTGTCCACTTATGTCCTATAGCGGTGCTGCAGTTGTGTCTAGGGTGAGCTTTACTGGTTTAAAGACTAGGACGACCACCTTCTGGTGATGTACTGTACTGTGCAGAACGTTTGAGCCACCCTGCAATACCACCTGGAAAGTGTTTGATTGGCACATCTTCATTTTTCAGCATCACAACAACGATCCCAAACACACTGTCAATGCAGTCAGAGCACCGCGATAGAAAAATACAGGATGGAACTCTATCAGTCATGGATCGGCTCTCCAAAGCCCAGATCTGAACATTACTGAAGCAGAGTGGACCATCTGGACAGAGAACAGAACAAAACACGGCTGATGTCCAAAGAAGAGCTTTTGGAACGTCCTTCAAGAAGCCTGGAGAACTCTTCCTGAAGAGCTTAAAGAAATGACAGGAGAGCTTGTCTGGGAGAGTTCAGGCTGTGAACGGTGGTCCTAACAGAGCTCAGAACACACACTGACTTTAAAGCTGTTAGAGTTAAACACACCCTCTCTGTGTTTATTCTGGATTTACTGTGTGTTTGAACATGTTGCAGTAAATCACTGAACTGACCTACTGACTCATTTTAATACAGAATAGAAAGAAATGAGCGGGCTCAAGACTTTTTGCACAGCACTGTACATTGAAGGGGAGGGATTTTAAGTTAGTGGGATTACTCCAATGACAGAAATGACTCATCAGAAGAGGAGGAAAATGAGCTAAAAGCTAAAGATAGAAAGGTAGGTAAATGGCTAGATATGTTACCTAGGTTTGGCTGATTCTCTCAGGCTGAAAGCGTTCACAATTCGTCTCTGGGCTCCACATGGAGTCCTTGTGCTGAATGAGGTAAGAGTGACACTACTGTTAGCTTGATTGTATGTACTAACTTAGTGGCTAGGCTAGCATTCAGGATGATGTATTTGCATAATGCATTCTGGGTACTGTAGTGAAATACACTGATGAAAACCTAGAGGAAGATTTGCAGCTCACAACAGTCTATTCTATGTCTCATCAGACATAAGTCACCTTCTTGTTTGAAGATTATTGAGTCTGACTTGTTCCTCCTAAACCCCCCTTTAGGAGAAATAAGGAGCAAAAGAAAAAATCAACTTAAGACAGAAGTTCTCCTGCTGTTCTCATCGGCTTCTCAGTTTCTTCTCTTTAACAAAATTATGGATCAAAACTGTCTGACTTTGGGAGTCGAGACTTAAATTTGAGACGAATAAAGATCAGAGCAGTTAGAGAAAAGAAATTTCATTTTAAGATCTTAAACTGGGATCGGGCTGAGATTAGAGGAAGTTCTTTCTCAGGAGCTGAATTTAAGAAGTGAGAGAAAATGGTCAGAATCTCATATTGATGTTAAACTGAGCTCAGTTCTGTTTACGAGAAACAAAGAAGAGACCTTATTTTGAATTTTCCTTTCCTCTGGGAGGATGTGAAATTATGAATTCTGTCAAAACGATGTAGCTGAGGGACATAATAAAATAATTATACCCGTTTTAGGCCAGTAAAACTTTACCATTTCCAAACTGCCCATCAAACCCTCAGAAACAATTGAAAAAATTAGCATAAAACCAGGGTTATCATTTAATTTCAGTTCCATTTAATTTAATTTAGTCCATTTTATGAGTGCATTAACAGCTTTAGCTTTGAACAACAAAAGTTTTACTTTTAGTTTCATGTGGTTTTAGTTTTAGTTTTGCTTTTTATTCTTGTGGTAATTTGTCACAAACAGGGACTCAGTGGACACTATGTTACCTCACTGTTTTAGCAATGCTATGCTAGCACAGTAGTAGGCTAGCTTGCGGTTTCCCCCTTAAAAACTTCTCCATCTTTGGTCTTTAAGATTTGACACAGAAGGAATCCATTTGTAGACTGTTCTTCATGTAAAAAGTGATGCACCCGATTTTTTGTTTTGTTTTGTTTTATGGCTACGGTTTTTGTTAGCATCCCAGAGCCCATTAGTATGTTTTGAATTGAAATGCTAGACATCCCCAAACTTCTGACAGGCACTTTGCACCAGAGACCATTAGAGCTTTCATATGGGCCTCTTTCTCCTCCACATGGAGTCTGAGGGGCAATTATGTGTAAGTCAATATCGCAGCATATCAGCGCTCATTATAAGAGCTTCCTACGAACATGCTTTCTAAAAGTCGGGGGTTTCTCCGGCTATCGCATATCTCTGTGCATTCCATGCATTTGTGTGACACCACCCAGCTACGAATGATGAACAATGTGAAGGTCGGAAACTCGGAGCACTGTTCTTCCTCTGCCTTTAATCTCCAGGGTGATGGGAAGTCCTGTGATGGATGCAGTGTCAAAGGCCTGTGCCAAGATATGGGGAGCAAACTTAAAATCATCCCCCAAAAGTGCTCAGTGGAGCTTCTTCACTCCATCTTATTCCAAAGGTGTTTGATGGAATTTCTTCAATCCAACTCACATTAAATGGAGCTTAATTCCATTCCAGTTTATTCCAGTCGTGTTCGCTGGAACTTCACTACTCCAAATTAATCCAAACATGATCAGTGGAGCGTCACCTTTTCAACTCATCCTAAATGACAATCACTCCAGCTCATCATTTTCCATAGGTGTTCGGTGGAACATCAATCCAACTATTCCCAAATGTGCTCTGTAGAGCTTCATCCTTCTAACTCACCTCATTGGTATTTATTCAACAGAGCTTCATCATTCCACTGTACTTCAGTTGTGTCTGATTGAACCTCACCACTCTGACTCGATCCAAACATCAGTGGAGCTTCACCTTTTCAACTCATTCTAAAGGTGGTCAGTGACACTAAGTCACTCCATCTCACCAAAGTTCATCATTGTGTTTGGTGAAGCTTCATCACTTTATTCCATAAGTAAACTTAATTACTCCAACTCATCCCAGATATGCTCAGTAGTGCTTTATCACTCCAACTCAATCCAAACATGATCAGAGGAGCTTCACCTTTTCAACTCATCCTAAAGGGGTTCAATGACACTCATTCATTTAGTGTAGCTTCATCAATTTAGCTTACACCACAGGTGTTCAAAAGAACATTAATCCAACTCATCCCAAATGTGTTTAGTTTCATCAATCCAATTAACCCAGAATCTGCCCTGTAGCTTCATCACTAAATTCCAAAGGTATTTATTAAACAGAGCTCCATCATTCCAGCTCATTCCAACAATAAACAATGGAGTTTCAACAATCAGACTCATGCCAAGTGTGTTTAGTGCAGCTTAATTATTTGAGCTTATCCCAAAATGTTCAGTGGAGCTTAATTGATCCAACTCATACCACATGTATTTAGTGCAGCTTCATCACTTTCCATAGTTTATTCAGGAACACATCAACACTCCAACTCATCCCACGGTAGATTCATCACTGCAACACATGCCAGTGGTCATCAGTGGAGTTTCATCAATCCAACTCCAATTTGATCCCACATTTGCTCTTCTTGTGGACAGAGCTGAAGCCCTGGTGTTTCACCACAGTTTCCCTGAAGATAAAACAAGCTCCTGATTCCTGTTCCTCATCACGTTCTCTCCTCTTATGGTTTTGAAGGAGATGTGATTTTTGGCCAGACCTTCTCTTTAAGCCCCGTCTTCATGCCATTGACTGTGACTTCTTGTAATCAATTAATTGAAGGAGGGAAGTGAAACCTCCAGCCGTTTCCTTTGGTACATTTACTGCTGTGTCGCTGTGTAATAAGTGATTGCGGCTTTAATTGGGGATGTTAATAGTCAGGCGGGAGCGGTCAGGCGGGTACACCACACAATCCTCGGGAGGCCCGTCGTACACTTGTTTTGTAGGCCCGAGTCCAGTGTCGTTAAATTAGGAAAGTGCCTGTGTGGTATTTCTGGCAATTTACCATCGAAGGCTCAGTTCATTAAGGAGCGGATGTTCCTCCATCACAGACGGGAGATTTCGGAAGATGTCTGGCTTCATTTACTCATTCAGTAATTTATATTGGATGATGTAAGTCTGTAAACTCATTGACCGAACAAACAGCTACACTGGCCGGTGGTTGATGGACTTTACCTGCCAATATAATAAAACAGTACAGTTTCGTTCTTTACAGTTCACTTTCTTTGAAAACAACCAGTGCTTTAATGGATATTTACAATAAAGTGTACCACGTAGCACCTAAATTTACTGCAAATCAGGTTTGTTAGCATAAAACCAGGGTTTAACCATTTAATTTCAGTTTGGTTTTAGTCCATTTTATGGGAACATTAACAGTTTTAGCTTTGAAAAAAGTTTTTTTTTGAAGAAAGTTTTACTTTAATTTTACGGGGTTCCAGTTTTAGTTTGGCTTTTTAGTTTTGTGGTAAATTGTCATAAACAGGGACTCAGTGGACGGGAACGAAACAGGACAGTTTCGTTCAGTACAGTTTATTTCCTCTGTAAACGACTGGTGCTTTAATGGATATTTATCATGTTTCATGTGGCTTCACTCAAGCAGAGAGAGAGAGAGAGAGAGAGAGAGAGAAATGGATAGAGAGAAAAGTGGAGAGAGATAGAATCAGAAAAAGAGGGTGAGAGAAAGAGGGAGATAAATAGTGAAAGATGAAGATATCTCATATAAATGATATTCCAGAATGTTCAGTCTTTTAATGTTTAACTGCGTTAAACATTAAATGGTAAGAGACGGAGGAAAAGAGAGAAAGAGAAAGAGAGAGAAAAAGAAAACTGGAAAGAGAGTGAGAGAGAGCGATACAGAGAGGGGAACAGAGAGACAAAAAGAAAAAGAGAGAGAGGGAGAGAGAGAGAGAGAAAGAAAGCTGGAGAGAGAGAGAGAGAGAGATAGAGAGGGGAACAGAGAGAGAGAGAAAGAAAGAGAGAGAGAGAGAGAGAGAAAGAAAGAGAGAGAGAGAATAATGTGGAGAGATTAATTGAGAGAGAGCGATACAGAGAGGGGAAGAGAGAGAGAGAAAGAAAACTGGAGACAGATATATAGAGAGAGATAGAGAGAGAATTTTATCTGCATTGTGGAGAATCTGAATCTCCTCTCAGGAGAACAATAAACTAAACAATAAACCACTTTGGGAGTATTTTTTTTTTTATAAATAAAATGAAATAAAACCCTTTAGGAATGAGTTCTAAACTCTGATAGTGTTTGAGTTCTCAGGGGTTTTGTCCTACTGGGATGTTTTCTGATCTCATCGTCTTCAGCTGAGGGTCCTGTTAAAGCCATCAGGGCCTGGGTGTGTTTGTGTCCCACAGTACAGTGCACGCAACTTCACACACTTCACACTCGCTGGGTCTGATGTGTATCTGCACTGAGGAAGCAGCACTGCTGGGAATAAACCCCGGCCCCTCTGGGGGGGGGGGTTGGGGGGGGGGGGTTTGGGGTTACAACACACACTCTCACTGCTAATGAAAAAATAAGATTTTAAATGTGCCATTACTTTTGCACAGGTTGCATTTTTATAGTTGTATTTTTGTATTATGAGTGCATTGAAATATTGAGTATAAATTCACTGCATCAATAAAAAAGTTTTCCAAAGACAAAGTGGTTAAAATGCAATCAGGGTTCAGAGTGGCTTTACAGAATTGGTTACAGTGGTGCGGAATGGAACCGAACGTCCACCTCGTTCAGAGGCTAAGAAAAGTGATTTAGTTCAGATTCACTATTTTACATCATCAGCATCCATATAAACGCTCAGAGACACGTGGAGCTTCACTGGGGGGCCATGGAGAATAAAACGGCTGGATTTGTGTTGGAGACGTCTGGTTCCATTCACCTCCACTGGAAAGAAATCAGAGTCTCTACTGTTTCACGCCAAACACACTCTGAACGACTCTGATTTTTTTTATTCACACAGAATGTGTTTTCACTGGCTGGTATCTTCAGATTTATTAGATAAATGATGGAGAAAAGGGGTAGATGGAGCAATTAGTGATGCTGTTTACTGGATTAGGCTTTCCATCATGCCTTTCTTATCTCTGGTGTTTTTAAATGGACCCATTAGGTCTTTCAACAGACACACACACACACACACACACACACACACACACTGAAGCATGATTTTTTTCCTTAAAATGTAACTGAAGAGCTGGGTAGAGCAGTGAAGAAAGTTTAAGTTCAAGCGCCCTCTAGTGTTTCTGTGTGAATTACACCCAGTAGATCTGGACTCTGTTTCCTCTTTTCCAGTTCACACTCCAGTACCGCCCAGTAACTCTCCACTTTTAGAAGGAATAACTGTCCTTTCATCTTCAACAGAATGGCATGGTGTAGCATAACCATGCAAAAAAGTGTCACGTGACCACAGATGTGTATGTGTACTGTCACCATGCGCGATGACAAAAAAGTGTCAGTGACGTGTGTGGGGTAACCATAGAAATGACTGTCGGGTACCTATGAAAATGGGTGTACGGTAACCATGGAAATGGGTCTAAGGTACCCATGAAAATGGGTCTGAGGTAACCATGGAATTGGGTGTAGGGTGACCACGGAAATGCGTCTAAGGTTACCATGGAAATGGGTCTGAGGTAACCACAGAAATGGGTCTAAGGTAACCATGGAAATGGGTGTGGGGTAACCATGAAAATAGTTGTAGGGTACCCATGGATATGGGTCTAAGGTAACCACGGAAATGGGTGTAGGTAACCATGGAAATGGGTTTAGAGTAACCATGGAAATGGGTCTAAGGTAACCATGGAAATAGTTGTAGGGTAGCCATGGAAGTGACTGTACCATAGTCATGGACATGTGTGGGTGGAAACCATGGGTGTGGGTGTGAGGTAACCATGGAAATAAGTGCAGAATAACCATGGACATGGGTGTAAGGTACCAATGCAAATGAGTGTACCATGATCAATGAGTTGTAGGGTAACCATGGATACGGGTGTTGGATAACCATGGCCATGGGTGTTGGGTAACCGTGAAAATGAGTGCAGCATAACCATGGAAATGGGTGTAGCGCAACCATGGAAACAGGCATAGTGACCTGCTCCATATATCAGTGAAGTAGCTGTATTTCAGACGGATGTTTATCAGTTATGATTCTGTGTCTATAATCAGGACTATGACGGGATTAAGAGCACAACTGCACTGTCTTTACATTTTACGCTCAGACCGTGGAAAAGTCCTCAGTGAAAAACAGGCAGGTCTTTATGAGGCTCACACCAGGACAGGAGGCTTTAATAAGTGAGTGATAAGTGATAGTGATAATTCGGTCATCCGTGAACACACCACAGTACACAGTGTGAAATTCTTGCTCTACATTTAATCCATTCACCAAGTGAAGCAGTGGGCTGCCACCAATGAGGGGCGCCCGGGGAGCAGTGTGTGGGGACGATACTTTGCTCAAAGGTACCTCAGAGGTGCCTAGCGGTCTTGAGAATCAAACCCACGACTTCCTGATCGCAGGGCGAACGCCCCAACCACTAGGCTACCAGCTGGTGGCCTGGTGGTTAGGGAGTTGCCCCTGTGATCAGAAGGTCGTGGGTTCGAATCCCTGGACTGCTAGTGGCACCACTGAGGTACCCTTGAGCAAAGTATCGTCCCCACACACTGCTCCCTGGGCCCCTCGTTGGTGGCAGCCCACTGCTTCACTTGGTGAATGGGTTAAATGCAGAGCAAGAATTTCACACTGTGTACTGTGGTGTGTCCAGGCGTGACTATACTTTATAACATACAGAGTGAAGTGAAAAGGAGGCAGATGTTGAACTGTATATGTGATTACAGGAGGGTGGTGTGTTTACTCTGTGTGAAAATAAGTGAGACTCTAATAATGCTGGTCCTGAGCAGAAGCTCTGCTGAGGCTCTGTAAGGTCTGGAACATGAACCTGAGAGAGTTAACCCTGTAATACAGCACCACCTAGAGGTGGCATGTAATAATTTAGAGTATGCCACACAAATATGTTGTATTTTAATGCACACACACACACACAAACACAATAGAAAGCAGTGAAAACGATCCAGATCAGTTCTGTGTGTAAACAGTAATTGATGTTTTTGATCTGGTCAGAAGATCTCTGGTTTGGGTCCTGATTTCTCCGGAATCTGCTAGGCGTGTGAAGATCGATCAGTAGCCCCTGATTTAGTCTAATGAAGGACTGATCGAGCCCAACCACGTGTTTGATGGAGCCTCAGGTAACAGGTAACTTAAGTCCTGAACCAGTGAAGAAACAGGAGCAGATGATTCCAGATG
>JBBPCZ010041247.1:0-13294 GCA_037974445.1 Brycinus macrolepidotus
CACACACACACACACACACACACACACACACACACACACATATATACATATATATATATATATATATATATATATATGAGGGATAAAGTGATAAGTAACTCATAGCTAAAGTTAACTAAACAGATATATAGCAGTAATCTTACTGAGGCAGCAGAAACAAACAGAAATTTGAGTATATAGATAAAGGATTTTTAGTATTACTCAGATTCCTGTCAGTTTCTTACCTGAGGAAAACGTTTCTGTTTGGTTTTCATGGTTACCCAAGGCCTCCTTCAATCCTTCTGGAAAGTTCCAGACTTCGCTGGTCTTAAAGAGTTTTTTTACTTTATTATTTCTTTAATAAGCACATACTTATTCTTTGTTGTAAAGTAGAGCAGAGAATGCACATTAGATGAGTTTTCAAAGTTGAAAGAGGAAAACACAAAAAATGTGTGGAAATGAGCAAAAATTGTGACATTCATTAGTGTTTGAAATACATTTCTGAATTAAACAATGTGTTTAAGATGCATCTCAAAAAATGCAATATTCTTCCTAATGGGCTTTTTTTTTATCCAGTAAAAAGAAACACAGCTTATGCTCATATCGTTTTCTTTCTTCTCATGTGTATATGTATGTATATATGCTAAGTTTTTGGCACAACAAACAGAGTTTGAACGTTAAATGTTTGGAAGTTTAACATAAACATTAAAAATACAGTTTCATACTGGTGTGGAACGATTATCACCCCCCTGTTTACATCTGTCGGGTTTTGGAGAAACATGTGAGATGAGATGTAAATAAACTCTTTTTTTGCTGTTTCATTTTTGGTTTGAGAAGTTTTGATGGTCCAAAATTGTACTGTCGAGTTTGTGGAGGCTTATGACTGATGTTGAAGCATAGACTAACTGCTGAATGGAGAAATTTGGACAGATCTGCAGCATGGTTGCACATTTTTAAAAGTATGGTTGTGTCTTAAAATGGATAGAAAATGATCTAGGTTTGTTAAAATGTAGATCACTTTAAAAACCATCAGAACTGAACAGGTATTCCCCAACCATTTGCATACAACTACTGCTTTCTAATAGATATTAAAAACAGGTACAGGCTGAGTTTAGTGTTTTTATTTTTTCACAAATGTTTTTAGGTACATGACTGAGCATGCAGGACTATGAGTTGCTAATGTGTTACCACAAATGAAGAACATGTGGAGATCTATGCTACAAAGCAAGATAACAATTAGCAACTCCATCTCTATCCCTAATAATCCCTTCCTGCCGAACCTCCTCTGACCCTGGCGTCAAGGAGCATCGCTGATGCCAGGTCATCACAAAACAGCATCAGGCACTGACTCGGCTGGTCAGATTTACCGGTGTCTGCCCGTCTGAGCATCGAGGTGAGCCCTGGCGTTCCTCAGCATCTCCATGTACAACCTGTTATTCTCACTGACGAAGAAGTATGTGCAAAGAGCATAATTTAATGGCATTGTATTGTAATTTCAAACATTACAAACATATTAAATTGCAGATGAACTCTTACATCCCACCAGGGCTCACACTTTGGGGAAACTCAGCTCTAATCCATGAACCTCTTTTAAATATCATTTGACTTTAATCTGAATTATTCAAATAACACTCACTCAGCCACAGAGCGGTCAAACATCAGGTTGCCCATGTCCATGTAATACTGAGCATCTGTTCTCAATGCAGTCCAGTATTCGTTTGCCTATTTCAGAGAACAGACCATTAAACACGTACACATACACACAGATTGACTACTCACCAGCCGTCAGGGGGTAAATACTCTCCCATACATGCTTGCATTTATATTCTTCAGCACTTCAGCGTTGTTTAATCACCTGCTCCTGTATGGTGTAGCCCCACATGTTCTGCGAGTGGTAGGGGTCCCAGTAGCCAGCCTGCCTCTTAGGACGGATGAACTTCTTGGCCTGCTCTTCCTTAACAAAAGGGGCTGTGAAAACCCCTGGATAAATCCCAAATAAATAAGCTGAGTGAGCTATTGAAAAATATACATATTTGTACAGTACCAAAATAAATGGCATACATTTTTTAAATACATGATTCATTCATACACCGATCAGCTGTTACATCAAAACCACTTGATAAGCAATTGTGCCACCAAAACGGCTGTGACTTGTTGAGGCATGGACTTCACAAGGCCTCTCAGGTTGTGGTGTGGTGTCTACAGACATTAGCAGCAAGCCCAGCACGTCCCACAGATCCTTGATCAGATTGAGATCTGGGGAATTTGGAGGCCAAGTCAACACCTTCAACTCTTATCATGTTCCTCAAACTGTTCCTGAACAGTATTTGCAGTGTTGGGGCATCATCCTGCTGAAAGAGGACATTGTAATTAGCGAACACCGTCACCATGAAGGGCTAAACTTGGTCTGCAGCAGTGTTTAGTTTGGTGGTCCATGTCCAAGTAATGACCACATGAATGCAGGACCCAAGGGTTCCCAGTAGGAAATCACCCAAAACATCACACTGCCTCCACGAATTCACCCTCTTGCTCCATGGTCCAGTTCTGATGCTCACGTGCCTGTTGTAGGTGCTTTCAGTGGTGGATAGGGGTCAGCATGGGCACTCTGACCAGTCTGCAGCAACACAGTGTGTTCTGATCTCTTTCTATCAGAGCAGCATGAACTTCTTTGGCAGTTTGAAGCTACAGCAGCTCTTCTGGGCAGCACTAGTCAGACTAGCCGTCACTTCACAGGGGCATCAATAAATGAGCCTCAGGCATCCATGACCCTGTCGCCAGATCACTGGTTGTCTCTCCTTAGAGCGCTTTTGGTAGGTTCTGATCAATGCACACTGGGAACCCCCCACAAGGCCTCCTGTGTTGGAGATGCCCTGACCATGTTGTCAAGACATTACAGTTTAGTTCTTGTCAAAGTGTCTCAGATTCTTTCACTCGCCTATTTTTCTGCTTCCAACATCAACTTCACAAACTAACCGTTCACTCACTACCTAATATAAGATAACCCCTCGACAAGAGACACTGTAACTAGATTATCAATGTTCACTTCACCTGCAGTGGCTTTAATGTAGGGGCTGATCGGTGTATAAACAAGCATAGTCAGATGGTTAATAGCCTCTGTGCCACTTTAATCATAATACCCCCCTTGCAGTGATGAGAGAGGAAATACATTGTGTGTGTGTGTTCTCATAAGTAACAGCTTGTAATTAACTCACCTCCCAGGAGGGCCATCAGCAACAATACACGCATCATGCTTCTCACCTATAGAGAGAGAAAAAAACTCACTCAAACAAAAACAACAATAACTACAAAAAATAACTTTACTACTACTAATATTATTATTAGATTTTATTTAATCTACTCCTTCCCCTAGAACAGGACCTGAGTTGGACTTCCCTGGACCCGACTGTCTGCTATGGAGCAGTAGTCCAGGATAGTTAGGGTCTTGTAAGTAAGTGCCGAAGCAAATATCAGAGTATAAGTGTATGAATGTGGAGAACATAAAACAGATATACTATACTGTACTATTTTATAATATAACAATGCTCCATGAGTAGCAGAGCAGTTTGTAAAATAAAGATACTAATGAACAGATGTTCAACATCTGCAGATATAAGGGGATGTTGAAATTGAGCCCTATTCCTCATGACAGAAAATTCACACTGTTAATGTGAATCAAATGAAAGCCGCACTCAAATCTGCACACTTGGAAATATTCTGGAATATTATTTAGAAAGGTTGAGCGCATCCCGCCAGAGCGCAGTATCTTGTAAATGCACTCATTTACAGTTTGCATAAGTGCACGATTGACCATCAGTTCAGTATACACTGTAAATCATTACTAAACACTAATAAATGGAAAACGCAAAACGCAAACCGTAGCAGAAGTGCTGGAGCCTCAAAAATACATGGCTTTGATGTGAGCCCCAGTTATTTGCAGTATTTGGAGAGGTAATTTCTCACCGCCTTGATAATTGTGGCCTGTTGGTGGCAGCTGGGTGGACTGACACTCGGAGCAGTCAGCTTCTTGCATAAAGCTCTAGACATTTATTTCTTCAGTCATTCATTTAATGGAACTAGAATTTGAATAAATATGTTCCTTTATCGGACTTCGCGGACTAAGGATAAGTCATTAGTTGCACCTCAGTGAAGTCTCTCTGCAGCTCCACGGGTATGATCTTCAGTACATCACGGCTTTCAGATGAATCATGACGTGGCCAAGCAGAATCCATTCACTACAGATGTGAAGACTTACCTTTTAAACCTGAAACGATGCAGCAGCGGAGAGTGTGTGTTGAGCACGGCGTGTCGGTCAGGTTGGCTGTTGGAGGAGGGCTGCACAGTGGGCTGACCGAGGCCGGGGTGTGAAGGAGGAGAAACAGGGCCTTCTTTCAGTGGAGAACATTCTTGAGGTCACATTCAGGAGCACACCCACCACAGCTGATTGCCAAGGCTGAAGAAACGAGCCATTCACACACACACACACACACACACACTGATAAAACTCATCTTGAGGTGCCCAAATCTCAGTCCAGGACACCCCTGCTTCATGCATTTTTGTGTTTTCCATTGGGAATGACTCCATAAACATCTTCAGGTGTGGGTTCTGGTGGCATCTGAACACACAAATATGTCCAAAGGTCTTCTGGAGTTTCAGTTTTCCTGGAGTACTAAAAAAAAAAATTAAAAAAAAAAGAAGGCGGCGGGATGGGGGGTGAGGGGGTAAGCGATATTTGCATCCTGGAACCCAAACCATCTTTAACAGGAATTTGGCAAACACATGCTTTAATGTAAAGCATTTCCATGCAAATTCCAAACACCGCACACATTTTCCACCGTCTGTTCCACCTTTTATTTCTGAAAAATCTTAGGTACATGGGATATAGAAATACATACCACTTTTCTTTTTATACAGAATTCACCTCTTCCCACAGAGCTAAATCCAACAAAACACAAACACAACGGCCAGGTCCCCAAACCTCCATCAAGCGCAAATACAGGGTAAAACGAGTTTCCACCGGGACTGCAGATTAGTCCAAGACTAATTGTAATCTTTGTCCTGGAAACTGCCCACCTGCCCGCAAAAGGCAAAAGGGAAAGTATGGTGATTTATGCATGAATTTGCAAAGCGAGGGTGGAAACTTCCAACATCTCAAAATGGGTGAGGAGAAGTGATGAGCACAAAAACCCCCACAATTAATTGGCGTAATGGAAGAATTAAAGTAGGTAAGTAACAAAGTTTATCAAAACTGCTGAAGACATTAGAGAGGTTGGTCAAAAAACAAAAACTTGCTTGACAACCCAAGCAAGAACAACCAATCGTCTTCAGAATTACAATCCGATTCTGATTCTAATTCTGATCACGCCGGCACTGGCTTTCGTGTAGACTTTGGTGGGCTGAACTGAGCTAATGGCTAAAGAGTCATTTATAAGCACTATATTAAAGCACAAAACCAAAACATCCAATACCCATACTGAACGATCAAAGACATTTTCCTAACAGAACCTTCTGGAAAGCAGATCCGTCACGTCCTCTCTGATGCTATTTGTCTGTGAAGTATGGCTGTGGGTGTCCACTTCAATGCATTTAGCCAGACCTACAGCAAGCTTGACTTAATCTTTTTTTTTTAGCACTTATTAAAACAATGTTATATTTTAAACTACATTTGGTTAAATGTCTAGATATCTTAAATAAAAAGGACACACTGCCATTGGCTCCCCAGCAGTTCCACCATGGCCCACAGCTCGAAGACCACTGTTCTTTAGAGGAAGTGAAGGTTGTGGAAATGCAGCAGGTACAGGTTTAACCCGTGAAAGATAGGAACGGAACTGGCCAGAGGAACTCCTGCACCCCTTATTCAGTATGACAGGAAGTTTGCACCCAAAGTTCACAGTAGTTTGGATTCCCTGTGGACATCCTTTCACAGTTTTAAAGCCCCCCTCAACAAAAAAAGTGTGGATCTTAAATAAAACATGCAATGTTTACACAAGCACATCATCAAGCACTCCCTAAATCCTGCTAACACTAATGGATGTGTGTTTTGGACATATTATGGGTTAACCAGACAAGTCTCATCAAATTCAATGAAATAATGCAACCAATGCACACTCTGAGTGAAGATATGCAGATGCTAGAAGACAAAGACCCTGCTTACATCTGGTGTCCAATCACAAGTGGACCACTGTAAATATGTGAACAAACCCAAGAGAACTCAGACCACATCTGAAGGGGGTCAGGGCCACATTTTTTGAGCGGTGTGTATGCAAATGTGTCCTGGGCCACAATAAAGGACCCCCCACTCAGCTGGTGTGAGCAGGAGTATTAGTAATTAGTTAATTAGCAATATTAAATATTTTTCTTTTATTGTCCATCAGATTTGGGATAGGAAGTGCATCACTGCCCCCTGCTGGTTAAAAACAACACATTTGGTCTTTGCAAATGAAAATAACGTACATGTGTATTTGCATATGGTGGGGTGGGGTGGGGGGGGGCACTTGATATGCATGTGGAGACCCTTTCTGATCAGGTGTGAACTGATATTCCTAGAGCTGTCCACTTGTGATAGGACCATCACAGGTATGATCACAGGGACAAAGACTGGTCTTTATTTCATGCTTATGGCACTGCCTGCTTTGGTCACTACTGGGTCATTAATTATGGACCAGGTAAAAGTAGATACAGTGAAATCGATAGTGTAGTGATGTGATTTTTTTTCGGCACGATATTACATTCATATGATGGCGTCACGTGTTAATATTTGATATATTTTTTTGCATTTATATGTAAAAGTGGGATATGGCAAAAAAAAAAGAAAAAAAATGGGTAAACTTCTGAATGTCTTCTGATTTCTGCTCCATTTTCAACATAATTACATCTGACCTCTTTGACGTCACATATAATTTCAGGACACAACATTGAGACGAGGTACCAAAGACGAGCCCCCTATTAGCAGATTTGCGCTGCTGACTGGACTGTATTTTGTGAGACTGAAGTTCATGCATGTGGAAACAGCTGTGTTCTGAAGGAATATGCTAAATATTAACAATTAATAAATAATATTAGAGAAATGGGCAGTGGTCAGTAACCACTAGCTTTCCTTGTTAGTACATTGGTGTTCCTTCTACCAGTAGTTCCCAACACACCAGAAAACAGATGGCCCACTGAACACCTTACAGGTCTATTGGGAGCTACAATAGAATAAAAACTGGGACTGGAAACATGTTTGAGAAGCTCCGGTAATAATGTAGTGGACATGGTAAAAGGAAATTAAAGGCACAGACATTCTGTGATTTGTCTCTTTTGAGCTACTGGGATCGCTAGAAAGAGAAGGGTTGATGAAATAATTTTAAAAAAGGCCCAGACAACGTAACCACGAGACGGAATCAAAAGTAATCAAATAAAATAAAGGCAAGAAGAATGAGTTCCTTTAGTGAAATGTGTTAAGTGGTTCTTGCACAGATGAAGAAGTTTGCCTGAGGAGGGCGGTATAGAAATTGTGCGCGTGTGTGTTCACTACCTCAGTATTGCCCCAAAGGTTAGAACACAGACCTACAAGCAAGCAGTCATTTATCTGTTTCAGTAATAAAACGTAGCTACATGGCTTCTGACCTCACATGGTACCCAACTATCTTTGCACCTTTCCACCTAGTGCTCCTTTCCTACCAGTCTCTTTCCTCGAATGTCAACCAATGCCCTCGAGAACCTCTACTGAACCCCTCCGTCCACTTCATCCCAGTGTGGTCAGCTTGTCAATGAGGTCATCGATGGTATACACCATCAGCTTGATGTCCTCCTTCTCCGACATTCGGTGGGAGCCATGCTTTCGTAGAATGACGTCCACGTCGTTGCTGAGGACGCGTTCGGCTACCTGCATGGAGACGTGCCACGGTACATCGGCATCCTTCAGGCCGTGGATGAGGCGTACGGGGCAGGCCACCGGGATCGGGCTCTGCAGGACGCAGTGGTTTTCCGCTTCCTTCAGGAAGTCCAGACTGATCGTGTATGAGCCCTCTTCGTTGTAACGGGTGGGGAAAGACCATGAGCCGCGCTCCTCAATCTCCTTCTTAGTCTGTTGGAGGGAAGAGGAACATTTAGTAGCAGTAGTATTTTCAGATGTCTCCAACACTGTTTTTTTGGTGTCTTCCCTGTCTTTTTACACTCTACTAAGATCATTTTCGATGGAAAAAGCAAAAAGACTAAGTTGCAGGGGGCATGAGAAGAAGGGCAGAGCGCCATTTGCAAAAGTTGTTAATGTTATGAGGGGTGGTCACATGCTTCAGCACCGGTCCTCCACATAATGAGGCAAAAAGTAATTGCATGCTGCATCATAATAGTGGTTCTACCAGTTCAACTCTCTGCTTACAAGATAAACATTGACTTTTCAGGTTACAGTTCACAAAGAACGACGAGAAAAACAAAAAACAGTCAATGATGATGGTCATCCTGTTGACGAAAAGCTCAAACATCCAAAGGAGGACAGCAAGAACTGTGCAAGGAAGCAGACTCAACATGAATTTGAGGATCCACCACTTGTCCAAAATTGTCCCGAATGAGCTATAGCAGGTAAAGGCCATCGCATGCTGATGTTATAAATAAAAATGAGAATGCAGGTCTCGAGTGGAAACAGGATCATCAAAATTGGGATGTTGAGAAAAAGTTGGTCTTGTGACAGGATGTGTGGTGAAAGTGTGTTGCGTACAAGTAACATCCCCAGGTGCGTACTAGAGCTCCAATACTCACTGAGAAGCATCTGAACAGCATGACATACCTGAACTTCCCTGCTGACCAAGTTCTACATGGCTACAACGGATGGACACTTTTGGCATGACAACTTACCATGTCTTGACACCCACAGTGTCTCCAAATGTCCCCAGGAGCATAAGGTTTCACTGCTAGACAGGTGTACCTAACAAACTAGCAATCAGTGTGGTTGATGGTGCTGCTGACCAGTGCTTCCCTGCCTCTAAAGTTGTGAGTGATGCTTCAGGCCTGACCTCACCTCTATTGGCAGTGAGTTGAAGACTGTAACAAAGTGATCAGCAGCTGCAGCAATGCCCACTAGGGCAGCGATCTTCTCTGGTCTCGCAAGAGCCGCCAGCAACATCAGCCAGCCTCCCATACTGGAGCCTACCAGTATCTACAGGATTGACAACAAGAGAGATAGAGAGAAAGAGATGAAAATATCAAACACAAAGAGCTTCATCTCAGAGCTTAAAATACTTCTATGATCTGGTGGTTCATTTTCAGTCCAGTCCCTGAACCTGACCAGTTTCAGAGGAATGTTTTCATTTGTTAAGACACACCGTGACCTAGGTATGAATCATTCAAGCAGAACAAAGACCATCTAACTTAAGGCGTGAACCTGTGAAGAAACAGATGATTCCAGATGATCAGGCAGTGATCAGTATACTGGTGGTGCTGAATGCTGAGTGGTTGGAACTCCTTTATCTAGGCATCTTGTGTCTTCAGGCACTTTGCAGCCTGTCGCAGTAAAACATTTTCCCCATTACTTTCATTTACCTATATAACGTATCCATAATCTAATGACAGCTATTCTTGTTACTACACGGTATTCTGTATCCATATATCCTGCCTCTATCACGTTTTATTCAGCACTTTGGGTGATCAGTGTAGTTTGGGTGCCTGTTTAGATTGGTTTTGCACAGATTTAATGGGACTTGGCCCTTAATTTTCACTGCTCTCTCATTTTGTAGATTCTCTGGTATTTTAGTATGAAGCAATCAGTTGCTGCCTCATGTGATTTTGGCACTGGGTAGGATACTTGATCAGCATGTGAAGCAGCAGCTCATCTGGGACCTGATTCAAACTCTTAAATACATTTTCTCTTATGTACATTTTTTTGAAGAATGACCTATACATGTTCTACTCATAACAGCCACCTGCTCTGTGGCCGAAAGCAAGTTACATACAGCTTTATTTACACTGGTCCACAACATGTAATATGACCTCATGTAGAATATTCTTGGCACCGACAAAGTAAACAACAAGGAATCTGTCTGGACTTCAGCCAGAGAACAATTCAGGACTGCAGATCAGTGGTGCTGCACCTAACCTGCCTTTGGGGGGCTGATCTAGGGTTTGTGTTTGGGACTAAAAACCACCATAAAGAGGAAATTAACACACTTTTAAGTAGAGCTGCAAGATGGACAGAATAAAAGTACTGCAATTTTACTGCTACATACTGGGGTTGGTATGTCTGTCATGATATTAAATGTTTACAGGCTTAAAGTCTGTAAACATTGTTTCAAATGGTACATTCTGGTTTGGCTCCTTACCTGAGGCCCCTCCACCAGCTCGTCCAGTACGTACAAGACGTCTTTCTTCCATGTGCCGATGTTGTAGTCCGCCATTTGTCCTTCAGAGGCTCCGCAGCCCGTGTAGTCAAACCTGAGTGCCACATTTATTACCATGACAACAAGACCACAGCTCTGTCCAGGTAAATGATGCAACCACAAAGCATCTACATTAGAATCATTAGTAGCTCTGAACAAGGTAAAACTGACAGACATATGTCTATAAACTGAGACATGCTTTGGGTTGTATGTCTCACAACCAGTTTCAGAGGAATGTTTTTTTGTTTGTTAAACCACACAGTGACCTACGTATGAATCATTCAAGCAGAACGAAGCACATCTAACTTAAGGCCTGAACCAGTGAAGAAACAGGAGCAGATGATTTCAGATGATCAGGCGGTGATCAGTATACTGGTGGTGCTGAATGCTGAGTGGTTGAAACTCCTTTATCTAGGCTCCTCGTACCTTTAGGGTCTTTGCAGCCTGTCCCAGTGAAACATTTGTTCCCATTTCTTTCATTTATTCTATTCAATATGCCAACGATAAGACAATTTGACAGACAGAACACAGTATTTTTGCACCATCAAGGTGATTCAAAGCAAAGCATGAAGAAATGAATACTGCATATTACATACAGCCCCAAAATGACAGGGGAGCTGCTCCACTAATTTCTTCAGGTTTGCCCCTTTAGATCTGTCTCGACAGACTCCAGTCAAACAAAAAGCATTGTAAATTCACCACCACTGTTTAGTGTGATCCAGAATGTTGCCCACCTGAGGTAGGAGTGACCCAGAGACTTGCAGAACTCCTCCAGGGCTTCTGCTTTCTGACCGTCCATGTTGGAGGCGAAGCCAGGAAGGAACACCACTCCTGGACTTTTCCCCTTCAGCTTTCTGTAGGCCAGTTTGGGCAGGTCCGGACGTGTGGCGTACTGGATGGTGGTCTTATGCCTCACTCCTGTACAGAGCAAACACTGTGACTCGGGAGGACTTCCTGTCTCCACATCCCAATGTCCATTCCCCAAATGGTGGACATCAGGTCTCCCTTTCTCCGCGTCCCAATGCCCATTTCTCAAATGACGGACATTGTGTATCCCTCTCCCAGTTTACATTCCCCAAATGATGGCCACTGAGACTTCTGGTTTCCACGTCCTTTTGTCCATTCCCCAAATAATGGACACTGGGACTCTCGGTATCCATGTCCCAATATCCATTTCGTAAATGATGGACATTGGGACTCCCAATCTCCCTGTCCCAGTTTACATTCCCCAAATGATGAACATTGCAAATCCCTGTCCCATTTTACATTCCCCAAATGATGGACATTGGGTCTCCCCATCTCCACATCCCAATGTCCATTCCCCAAATGATGGGCACTGGGTCTCCCTGTCCCAATTTACATCATTTGGGAAACTGACTGAAAATCAGGATACTTAAGGTTAGTTGAATGTAATGCCAACAAGTATATAGCATTAAGATTCGCAAAAAATGTTTGTACATACTGGAGAACACAAACTGGGTTTTAATGTGTTAAAGACTGCTGTCCTGTTTCCGAGACATGCAATAACTGGTGCAGGACAGGAACTGTCCAGTGTGTCGAACTGTAATTGTGTAAAAATGACAGATGGAGCAATTTACAGATTTATTCACATATTTACACCAGTTGTGACAGCATCCCAACCTGGCCCCCCTCATCACACCGCCAGACCCCCACCGCTCCAACACCTCCTACCTGCTGCAGCCTGGGACGCAAAGAAGGACATGTGGGCTTTAACGGGGCGGATCCTGCAGCACTGCCTGAGCACCGTAGACGCCATAATATTCCGAGGACGTGCTCCCGTTCCTCTGCTGAGATCGTGTTATTGTGGGCTCAGACAACGCTTCACCTGCCATCTACCCCACCTCCTGGTGTGGAGCTGTACTGCAACCAGCTCCCCATCAAACAGCAGGCAGCTCTGAGTCCACTCTGCCTCTGTGGGGGGTCTGGGACCCCCATGATGACGACCAAACATCACAACCCCTTTCATAAACATGAACAGACAAGTTTATTTATTAACTCAGAGGTCTTTCAGTGAGCTTTGAGATAAAAATAAGCATAAAAGTAAGCAAGAAATCTGCATTAAAAATTAAAAGTAAGATTTAAAGTGTGATCATGTAATAAATGTAAGAATGATAGAATGTTTTTGCCATAAATCACTGGAGTTATCCAATTTAATAAGGATACAGAAAATTTAATTTTTCATTCACTGGATAAATAAATAAAAAAAACTATATGTTTTAAACCCTATAAGTCTTGTGCACATTCTGCATTTTATTCCTTTTGCACTATAGTTCTATTGTTTATTGATGTATTTTTATACTCTTATTTAACTGGCACAATCTATTTCAGTGAGCTCTGAGATAAAATAAGCATAAAAGTAAACAAGAAATCTGCATAAAAGAGTAAAAGTAAGATTTCAAGTGTAATCAGAAACAGAATCAGGATCGCGTTTATTGGCCAAGTATGTGAGCGAACACATACAAGGAATTTGATTCCGGTCGATGGTGTCTCAAGCACGACAGTATAAAACAACAACAATATGTAACGACACAATGAACAATACAGTAAACAATATGCTAAACAATATAATATACAATAATATACAATCTACAATATGAATATGCACTATAGATTTATATTTATAAATATAAAGATAAAAGATAAATAAGATTTAAAGTAAGTTAAAAATGTAATACTGTAATAATGAAATAATAATATCTATAGCCATCTGTCTATCTATAGTAGAACAGCAAAAGTAGGTACATACACTACATAGACAAAAGTATTGGGAGAAACCTCTTAATTACTGAATTCAGGTGGTTCCTTACTTCCAGTGAAGGACAATCTAAATGCTTCAGCAGACCAAGACATTTTGTACAACGCCATGCTTCCAACTTTGTAGACAGAGTGTTTGGGGAAGAACCTTTTCTATTCCAGCATGACTGTGCCCCAGTGCACAAAGCAA
>JBBPCZ010041297.1:0-13292 GCA_037974445.1 Brycinus macrolepidotus
CTCAACCCCATCCAACACCTTTGGGATGAACTGGAACGGAGATTGTGAGCCAGGCCTTCTCGTCCAACACCAGTGCCAGATCTCATAAATGCTCTACAGAATGAGTGGGCACACATTCCCACAGAAACTCTCCAAAATCTTGTGGAAAGCCTTCCAAGAAGAATGGAAGCTGTTATAGCTGTAAATGGGGACCAACTCCATATTAAAGTCTATGTATTTGAATGCAATGTCATTAAAATCCCTGTTGGTGTAAGAGTTAGGCGTCCTATACTTTTGCCCATATAGTGTATGTTATCGCTCACAGGGGTTCAGTTGTGGCCAAGATCTAAACGATGGAAGTGCTGAACATTTCTGAAGCACAGGTGTAACTGAAGTTGTAAGTGCTTTGACTGTTAACTCTTAACTTGTTTTATTGCCATCCTATTTAAATAATTTAAAAATTACAAAAAGAGGGCCAAGAATTTCTCAGTGTTCCTGTTTTGTTTTAAAGACATCATGACTCACATTAGAGCAGGAGCCTCTGATGAGTTGATCAGATCCTTGTTCTAAGGCCTTGAAATGATCAATGTCACAAATTTGCTTACATTTAAATAGTGACCTAGAAATGCTTCAGAATATTGAACGTTTCTTCTTCATTTTACTGGTCAGAACTTTCTTTTGTTGTGTTTTTTTTTCAAAACTTTTTTTTTTTTTCAAAAATTCTAAAACTTTCTTGTTTATTTCAAGGTTTAAAAAAAAATTCTAGTGGCCTCAGACGTTTTGCCACCATTATATATTATAATAATTTAAATACTATTTTGAATTCAAATCAAAATAAAATACAATCTGTCCTATGTACAAGAACTCAGTATGGTTCAAAATCTTTCAATACCAGCACCACAACTAAGTGATTTTACATTTATTTCAGTGTCTTCTTTTACTTTACTGAAAGTGGGTGTATCTGAGTGTGAGATGCTGAAAGTGGGAATTTACTGACAATAGTTCTCTAATCAAGAAGCACTGATAATAATTCCATGCATATGGAATGTCTTTCGATGGCCAATAAGCAGTCTAGATTTGCCTGCTGGCTCACAAATGGAGATCAAGCACTTAATGAAATTTGATATTATTTATATATGCAATATGGACATGTTTGCCTAAAAGTTTGATTTTAAGTTTAGAATCTGTACTTCCACCCTACATTTCGGTAAGCTCTGAACGATATTATGTTTTTCTTGGCAATTACTGCGGTTTCAACAGGTTAAATTTGGTGCCTTGAGTGACTTGAGGTTGATGTACATTTGTGTACATGTGACGCACATGTGTGTGTTACTCACAAGGTCCTCAGCTTGGGCATGTGGTTGAAACTCGACACCGGTATGCCACTGATGTTGTTGTTGTTCAGGGTTCTGTGGAACATCAAGCAGAGGAGGCACAATTAAAACCAGCCATTCGTTCTGCCCAAGGCTCATTCGCATTAACTGACTCAACTCTTGATCTTGCCACCCAGACTGAGAGCGCCCCCCCCCCTCAGCATTTTTTATTTAGACCTTCTGATCTGGAATCAGTTTTCCTTTCTCTTCTACAGCTGTTCAGGTTTGGACTGGTTTGCGCTGTACTGCTCAGAGGCCAACTTGGCAGCTTTTCTGTAAGAGCTGGTGGTGCTAAAAGTAGTGCCTTTCCAGCCTGCCATTCTTCTACCACCTGCCTCTGTCCCTGGCTGTGTACCTCACACCCCTGGAGGGCATGCAACACTCCGCTTCTCGCAGATGGAGAGTAACGAGGAGTGGGAGTCGGTCGTTACCGAGTGCTATCTAGCAAATAAAACCCCAGCAGAAATGATAAAAGGTGCTCACAATCTGAAATAGTTTTTTTTTTTTTTTTTTAAAGAAATGTATGTTTTTTTGGAGGCTTATGTGAGTTTATGAAGTCTCAGTGATGTCTGACGGGGTGCAATGGCTTCCTAATAAGAAGCAGAATTCTACTTTGCCTTTCCTGGACCTCTGCTGGGGGTCATTTTAATCAACCCGTGCCGTGCTCTCTATCATGCTACACCCTGCCCAAACACCCACGAAGCAATACACCCAAAGATGGCAATGTTCTAAACTCCTCCTCAGCCTTTGCTGGATTAACGATCCATGATGAAGATTAAACCTTAACTCTAGGTTAAGTAGTGGTGAACCTCAGATCTTTTGCTCCCATTATACTCACTAGTGTTACGGGACTCTATTAATTTTATGAGGTCCATTAAGATAATGAGAAGAGGGGAGCAGTTGAGAGAGGTATGTGTGTGTGTGTGTGTGTGTGTGTGCGTGCATTCACGTTCGTGTTTGCCAGAGCGTGCGTATCACTTACAAAACCTCCAGTCCTCGAAGCGCACGGAAGGCTCCGTCCTCAATGCAGCTGATGTGATTCTTGTCCAACTGACTGTAGAGTTGAAAAGTAAGTAAAAAATATATAGATTTAATTGTTTGAAATGGTTGTGGACACACATTTACACACACCTTTAGCAGTTAGAAAGATCAATACGCATAATCTGTTCCAGCATGTGGAACATAATGACAGTGGTGAGAATGCAGAATGGCCCATTATCTAAAGCCTCCCTCATTACTCTTATGTGCTGTAATAGCAGCCGTTCTCATGAGCAGAAGATCATTATAGGTGAGACCCAAGTGCACTGATGGGTGAAATCGATACTGATGTAGTCATTGTGAATCTTAAGACCACTTTGGACTTGGCATCCATTCCCAGTGGGCCTCTGAGATCGTCCAAGTATGAATTAGCCTGTATTGATGGAGTCAGCGTAGGGGCAATTAATTGTGTCTCTGCATGAAAGTTACAGAGGGCACTTGAGAGTTCAAAATTTGATGGTAGTTTCCAACAATAAACTGTTTAACAATTGAAGATATCTTCAGTATATCAATATGTCCACCTATCCATTGATCCACCCACCCACCCTCTTAAAAATAAAGGTCCCAAAATGGGTTCTTCGCAAAATGCCGTAGAATAACCACTTTTGGTCCTCTATAAAACCTTCCAGTGGACGGTTCTTAATTAACCTCCACATAATGTAAAAGCTGCAGGAAGAGCCAATAAATTGGTATAGAACCTTTCCATTATGTGAAGTTTCTCCAAACCTTCTTCACACTCACATTCTTTGCACAGTGCCAAAGAACAACCACTTCATTGTCTAAAATAAATTGTAAGTGGATGGTTCCTTGGAGAACCATATTTGTAAATGAGATGTGGAAGTATGAAGAACCTTTTAAGTGTTTAAATACATTTTCATAGTGTAAAATTCTAGAAAGAACCCTTAAATTGGTCGAGAACCTTCATATTAAATGAAGATTTAAATTGTTCTTCACACCTCATTTATAAATACGGTTCTTTAGGAAATCAAAAGTTGCTCTTTTACGGCACTGCTCAAATAACCCTTTGTGGCATACTGTTATTAACTATGTATGTATATATGTATATTTATGGATATTAGGTGAGTGTGATGCATGTTTAAAGTTGAACTCACAGGTTCTTGATGTCTGTGGCTCCACGGAAGGCCTTGCGGGGAATAGCCTGAATGAAGTTCTCACTAAGGTCTCTGTAAAGGCAGAGAGATTGATGTATTAAGGCCAGAAACTCAGGAAACCCTGTGACATAATCACAATCAACAATAGATCAATAATAATAATAACAGATAATAGAAAATAATATTGCATCCATGACGGAAATCCCAATCTTCAAACATGCTATCATAAAAAAGTACTAATTTATGTCTGTAACTCAGCTATAAATATCAATTCCAGCACACCAAGTATACAAAACTCCGTTTGTGACGGCTCCAATGGAAGCTCCCATTCAAAGTGAAGAGGTGGACCCATTTAGCCGTTTCTAAAAGCCATTGATGGCACTATTTGTGAAGGGTGTTAGAGAGTGCCGATGGTGAGGGAGGTAGAGAGGGACGTAGGCAAGGAGAGAAGAAAGTGTACGAACCAAATAAGGTTAATTAGCATGAGCTTTTGTTCCGACGCTCAATGGGGAGCTCGAGACTTTCAGAATACTGCAGTTACCGCACCGGCCGCCCCCACAGCCACCATGACAAACAACCAACATATACATTTTCCCACAGAGCAAAGTTTACCTTACTGCAGCCTTTTTTTTAACCTCAAGCATGGAGGCTCATTGGTCAGTCAAGACATGATCAATAAACAGCACACATCAAAAATAAGGCCAAGCTCCTTCTAGTACCTTAACGATCCATCTAGATGCTCAATAGAAGCCAAAGTTGAAGTGGATGTGCCGGCTTTTTTGCAAAATCCTCGACAGAATGCATCACTAGTCGCGCTAATCTTACAAAATCCTTGCTCAAACCCTTCTAATTAAGCAGGCATATGCGCATTCAGACAGCATTTCAACACCAGAGGGGGGCTGCCTGGAAAATGGAGATACTGTTGCCACAGCAAGTGGGTTACACCATCCACCAAATCACTGGGTGGTTCTCTTTTAATGGTACAGCAGCAATTAAAACAAACAGAGGCTGCCAAAATATGCGTTCAAAGGGTGAATCTTTGATATGTTGTGTTTGGATTTGTGCTACTCTTCTGGCTCTCATAAACCAACGAACACCAACAACAACAGCCTATAGGAGTGTTATGGAATGTCACTAAGGCAACTGTGCGTTTGTGTTTTGCTATATGATATTAATAGAGGTTACTGGACATGCCTTGTCTTGCTGAAGTTAACAGCACTATAAGATGAATGCCTAGACCACAGAATGATTCAAAAGATGGTGCTGTACAAAGTGAAATACTGCTTTTTTTTTTTTTCCTTTGGACCCATCGGCTTAATAGGGAATGTCAGTGATCTTTCAAAATTTCTAAATAGGTAAATAAAGTCATTCACAGCTGAAGTCCTCTAAAACTGGTTGGAACCATGTTCTCTGATGCACGTTGTTTCATAAAAGTTGTGAGACAAAGTGTCAGGCTGAAACATGAGGGGTGTTGTAAACCAAATTCAAAGAAGAAATTTGAAATTATTTTACAATTATCAATTTTACGTATAAAACTTCAGAATACAGATGAAATTAAATGGTTATATCGGAGTTGTAGACATTTCAACCCTGGTTCCATTCAACAACTCTATAATTTCACATCATATCACCCTGAATTACTTTGTTTACATCACAACAGTTTAATGACTCTGAAATACATCAATGAATTAGAAAATAACTGACTTTCACAGCTAAAAAACAATTCTGCATAATGAAGGACTTCTATTACTGGAGGTGTAGATTCAACCAGACCACTGTATACAAACACAGCAAAAAAAAAATTAAATAAACAAATAAATAACACCACCAATCTGTTTGAAGTTTCATAAACTAATGACTTGGACTGGGTAACTAAAGGAAACGGACTGTTTTCAGATTGCATGTAACGAGCGCCCGGCACAAAGGCAGACTGTCATTTCCGACAGCGGAGCTCTGTTTGGTCTCCTGTAGTGCTGATAATTGGCATCGGCTCGACATGTTTTTATAGACTCGTTTTCTTACCACATCACTGATTCTGACTGTTAATTACCTTTCCCTCTCCTTTCCCCAAAAGAAGCGAGAGCAAAAGAGGCATAGCGCCATTCGCCACGTTTCATTGTGTTTTGTCTACTGTCCAAGCACGTGTAGAGCATGAAGCAGAGATCAGAGGCAAATCCTTATTCTTTACTGATCTCCTGTAGGTGCTCTGCATCTTGCAGTCTATTTGTGCCAACAAAACTAAGATCCATACAAACATATCGAATAAAGCTCAACGTAAAACCCGGCAGACTGGCGGGCCACACATGAGAGGGAAGCAGGCGTAAAGTGAAGGGGAAACGACTACAAATCAGCATTCCAAATCCTGTTAGCACGCGTTAAAGCGATCGGCAGCCACGTACAAAGCATTGGGAGAGCTGCGAGCATGTTAGCTTGAGTGGATTACGCGCTAGTGTCACGGGGGGCTAATTGCGTGCCTCAAAACGAGCTAATGAGAAGCCAGAGGATGACAAATGTGGCGTCTTCCTTCCTTCAACAACTCACTCCTTCCCTCTCCCTTCATGCATAATAGAATAATTATTGAGGCTGTGCTTTGTGACTCTATTGTCTATGGGGATTCATTGGTGGGACAGACAGGTTTCTAGCACCAGAGTAGTATAAAATATGGCAGCTTGTCATCGCTGAATTTACACAAATTCCGAGTGCCATTGAGGCATTGCTGCGGATGACCACGGCGTACTTGACATTCTTGACAAGGCCAGTTTTGCTGGAATGTTGATCTGCTGTGTTCTCACCAGCTTCTGCTCAAAACTTCATTAGCACTAAGAAGGTGGTCACTTAACGAGCCAAAGGATGATTGCGACAGTCAGGAATGACTCCCACAAAGAGGCCCGCAGTGATGAGTTCTGCAGCTGAATTTAATCACGAATTCCCAGAAAAGCAGGCTCGCAGGTATCTCTCTGGGAAATGGCCCAAAATCAGAGATTCAAGGGCCTGTAACCTGACTTTGGGATTTGTTTAAAAGGGAATTATACCACTTTTTTTCCAAATGTATGCATAGTTAAATAATTAAGATATAAACAAAGTAATTGAGAGGGAGAAACAAGTCAGAGTTGTTTACAGTGGTGGTAATAGGAACCAGACATCTGAAACAGTTAATCCCTCTCAAAGCCACCTTACATAAAGCTATTGCCACTTTATGGTTACTTCAGAATCATAAAGTGGTTTTGAATATGTTTTCTTATGCCTGAGATGTTTTATAAAATGTTCTAAATTAAGACTTTGGCCTACAACATGAAAAAAAAAATACATTTATGGTGGAGAGGTAAATGTAGGGCATTGTAAGGCAAAATAGTACTCAAAGAAACATTTTTTCCACTATTTTTCTATTATCAGCATATAAAAACTTTTGTGGACACATGTAGATTCCTTGGTTGTATGTGTTGTAGACATGACAACCCCTGGTTCCCATCACCACCACTGTGAAGAACTGAGACTATATGTTTCTCTACAATTTTACATCAAACGATTCTCAACAATTGAATTCTGCAGACGTTTTGTAAAAATCTGAAATTCCCCTTTAGAGTGACACTACGTTCAGTGGAATGTTCCTTTGAGTTTAAGGCCATATTAAGCTGCTGCAGCTTTTCAGACTACCTTATACCAAACTCATTTGCTCATGCACTCATGGAAATCAAGCTTTGCTAAATGTCTACCGATCTAAGCCGGACTATTCATCAGCTTCTAAAAACAAGCCTTCCCCGCTTTTCTAAGCCAGCCTGATAGTCTTGGTAAAAAAGTTTGGTGCCTGGGTTCTGATTTAATGTTCCAGCTGGCCCACCTCAAAGGGTGAAGAGGTGCTCTGTGGCAGCACCCCAGACCAGTGGGCATAAAACAAGCAGAACTAATTGGACTTGGAAGCTGGGTTTGTAGGAGCAGCAGCCCCCCGAAGGCTGTGCCAGACTAGGGGCCTTGCGAGTTATCAGATCTCTTCGCTCTGGAGCGCAGCAGCAGACAGCGTTAAGTTACAGCAACAGCAGTGGCGGAGGCCATGTAGCACCCCTTCCGTGCTCCAAAAAAACTCTTAATTATCCCTTGGAATTTCTCAAGGCCACTCTCTCGGCTTGCAGAAAAACTCACTTTGTCCGGATGGCTTTTTGGGAGCCCGATGTAACAGCTGGCCACACAACACTTCAGCCCCAAAGCGACAGAAAAGTCACTAATGAGCCCAAAGGCAGTGACCCAAAACCCCCTTCATTTCAATGGGCATACGCAGCCCCAGACAGAAGCGAGTCTAACGATCATAGGGGCCAGTAGTAATATAAGCCATGGCGCCAAAAACTGTGTTCCTTTGTTTGCAGCCACCTGCAGCTGTTGTTTGATTACAGGTGTGTGTATGTGAAGGTGAGGAAACGAGAGCTCATTCCAGTTACCTCATCAAGAACAGAGGGCATTGCGCTCCATGATTTAGCATGACGCCGATGCCTACAGTTCATATTTTACTCCACATGACCTTTTGTGTTTCTCACAGTTCATTCATTCGGGCGTATTTATGATACTGAGGGACTCATTGGGGGACTTCAGTGTACTGCAAATACAGCATACTTTCCAAATTTAAGGCATTCATCACTTTTAAACTAGGACTAAATGATTGTAATATGACACATTTCTAAATAGAATTCACGTAACACTTCACAGAAGTCTTAAAGTAGGCCTTTATTTAACAGGAGCTGGGAAATGGGCCTAAAACCCACTAATGCCACTTAATCCTACTCAGGAAATTTACTTTAAAAGGGAAGGAACTATTAAACAACCCACTTAGAGAAAATAACACTCTGAACAGACTGCGTTTTTCAGATTGACTGGTAACGACGTGGGTCTTCATAATTGCAGCGCGTTTCGCAAGCCTTACCAAATTCTTTCATTGCGAGATTAGGAAGGTTGCTCCGTTTAAGGCTGCCAGTTGATCCACTTCATTGAGCTCAGATTACATCGAACCGTGAGGCTTTCATGTTTTAAATCGGCATGTCTTCCTTTATTGCTGCAGACACCACTTGCCTTGGCCTGAAGTCTACCCCTGGGGATCAGAAACTCATCTGAGGGTAGGCCACAGCACTCACGGCCCATCTCTAGCTAATATGGCAATCTCAGAGTGAGCTTGTTGAGTCAGCTCAACAGAATGCAGAGCTACTTTCAACTAAATTAGTCAAATGTGATGGTTTGGTGCTTTAATGCGCCTTTTTGGAAGACCAGTTTCCAGCCACATCAACCACTTCCTTTTGAAACAATGCTAGGATTCTTAGAATGAATGCCGGAGTCACACCAAACCCGAGAATTTGTGTGCCAAAAAAGTACATTCATTCAAAAGTGTATTTATCACATCAGAACCATCCATACTAGCTTGATTTCTGTTCCACCGGGCAAAGAAACATGCGATTTGACAGTCAAGGTGTGGCCACAGCTGTACTCAAAAACATTTTTTTTTTTTACTTTGATTGGTTTTATAGATGCTCATCTTGTAGTTAAATAACACCTAACTAAATTTCTATTAAATGCAACTGAACATGAAATTGAATGTAACAGATTGTATTAAAACTAATCCTAACCTTAACCTTAACATTAAATTCAAGTTAAAACCAAAACCTAAACCAAACCCTAATGCTGTTCAACTGAGTTTCACCAGACAATTAAAGAAGCGGTAGATAATCTACAGGGGCCACTCAAAATAAAGTGTGATAAGCCTCGTTCCAAATGTCCATAATTGTGGATTGGGATTTTGTAATGTATGGCTGAACTGATCAGAAATGTGCAAGCTCTTGCTAAAAATGGTATCCGAATAGGTATTGTATATTTTTGAGCCAGTTACTTGTCAATGTTCTGTAACAGCATGTTAGAATGTTACCAATGTGTTGGACTGTGGGATAGACAGTACTGTGCAAAAGTCTTAGGCACTTTAGAAAACTGAATTAACCCATTTCTGTGATTTTATCGAGTTTTAACCATATCTACACAATAAGTTTGTTTATGCTTGTAAAATAAAAGCATATGCTATTAAAAAATCAAAACACACATTAAAGCAGCAACAAGAATTTCTTGGTTTAAGTACTTGAGATGTTGTGGTATAGGCTTGTGAAATCCCAATCACAGCCCCCACCATCTGGGCACATCAGCAATGCCTCCAGAACAAAGGAGTCATGAACGTTGACAGCTTTTAACGCTGACAGACTGAGGAACCTCCTAATCCATATCCATTGTACCTTCCTCAGCACAGCAAGCAATGCAAGCATGTAACAATTACACAGTTACTTTTTTGTTTTATTGACATATGATTCACTCATATTCATATGATAATAACAATCATGATAATTAGAAACCAGTATTCAAATTCACCACCAGCACTTCTGGTTTTACTTAATGAAGCTCTAGTTACCCAAAACAGGCACTGAACTAATGACTAAGTAATTCTGGGCTTCTCAAAGAGAAGTTTAGAAATAGTTGAGAAAATCCATTAACATGCATAAAATTGCTTACTTAATTAATATTACGTGTTTTTCTGGACAAATAAATGCTTACTGCCCAACTAAAAATGTTCTGTACTGTACACCACACAAAGGGGAGGGCAGTACGGTGATGCAGTAGGTCTCGTCCCACAGCAAGAAGGTCCTGGGTTCCTGGCCAGGGCGGTCAAGGCTCTTTTCTCTGTGGACTTTGCGTGTTCTCTTTGTGTCTGTGTGGGTTTTTGCTGGGTGCTCCCGTTTCCTCCCACAGTCCAAATACATTCTGGACACTGGAGATGCTGCATATGCTCCAGCACGTTCCACAACCCTGGTTAAGGATAAATGGCTAATGGATGGATGAAGTAAACAAAAGGGTGTGTTTAGTGTGGTCTTGCTTTCTGTATTTTTGCACGTTTTTGAAATGGGTACACTTGGATGTTTACCAGAAGGACAATTACCGTACCTTCAAATATATTTAACTAAACAAATCAACTAAAGATCCAGAATGACATGGTATCAGTCAAGGAAAGTCCATGTGGACTCACTTGCATGCCCAAATGCCTTGTAATGAGGGGTTGGCATAGTAGTGTAGCTCCTTCAGTGTGTATTCTAGGCACACTTCCTTTCTCACCAATCCATGAGAAGGAGTGACTTCTAGTGAAAACCGAGCCTTTCACGCTTCTTGTCTGTGGCTGCCATGACCCCAGCTTCAACGCTTAAGGGCTCGGTACGCTTTACCCGTAATTGTTTCGCTGTTACACAGATCGTCTGTCGTCATGCTCCATTAAGCTACTTACAACACTGTCTATCTATGTTCCTCTTTATCTATCTCTCTCTCTCTCTGCACACCTGCCTCTCTCCATCTGCTCCCTCAAAGAGAAGCAAATAACCCAATTATCTCAGGAAAAGCCCCGCAATTTACCGTTATACCGTTGTTCTGGAGCTGCCATTTACGCCACTTTAAGTTTATATGAAAGCATCAGATGGTCTTCCCGGCTCCGGAGTGTCTTACGAAGATCTAAGAGGAATCGAACTGATCACCTTTCACAAGTCCTTTGGCTTGAATCAAATCCAGTCCAGTCAAGTCAAGCCAAGTCAAGAAGGTTTTATAACTTTTCTTATAACCATATTCACAGTACACAGTGAAACAAAACAATGTTCCTCCAGGACCATGGTGCAACACAAGAACAGAAACACCACAAGACCACAAGCGCAGGACAAAAGAGAGTGCAAGAAAAACACAAGAGCAACAAAACAACCAGACAAGACAACATTTAGTGCAGTCGACAACAGCTACTGTACTAGTCTGAATGAATACAGTATTATGACAGATACTGTATTTCTAGCAGTGGAGAGTTACATGTGCAAAAATGCAGAACACACAAATAGTGTTGCGCATATGTCTGTTGGGGCCGGACGTCCTTTTTGTTTTATGCAGTCGTATGCATGGTTCTCTGTGTGGTCAGGTCCTTTAACATCTGAACCGAGATGAATCACTGATATGAAATGACAAACTCTTGGCGGAAGAATGCCTGGGAATAACAGACAGGTCTAAAGTGCTGGTCTGAACTAACATGATATTATAATCAGTGCATGACAGCCTGATTGGGGCAATTATGGAAAGTGAGTGAGAGAGAGAGAGAAAGAGAGAGAGAGAAAGAGAGAATGAGTAATGTCATTTGCTCTTTGATAAGTGGGCATTCATCTCTGAGGCTGCTGTTTGAACAGTAGCTTGTAATTAGACTATTAGTTACTCATTACGGCCCTAAATGAGGTGTGGAAAGCTATTAACAGGATGGCAGGGTCCATCAAATTCTTATAATGCCAACTTCATCTGGCTGAAACAAACAAACAAACACTCAAGGAGCTCCAGAACTGATCAAAGAGTCTGGATGAGAAAGCTCTAAAAGTTGTGTAGTAATGGAGTGATGGAATCAGGAAAAAAAAAGTTACAATTACAGAAATAGATACGAAGACAACAAGGAACAGTAAGTGGCCAACCTAATTATAGATGCATTATAAAATCAAACAGTAGGAGTATAACAAAACCTCTCTTATCGCTCACATGGATTTGCTTGCCTGTGTTTATCTCCACAAGTGAAATCTGTCTGCTCAGAGCAAATTGTTTCATTTTCTTTTCTTTCGCAAGGGGGGTGCGTGCCGTAGTGAGCAACAAATTCTCAAGACAGAAAATGTCTCATTAAAAACTAGATGCATTTCTGCAAGAAAATGTGAAGTGTGTTTGTGTGGTTGCTATAAAACCAGTGGTTGGAGACACCTAAACAAAAAAAAAAGTTTGTGTTGAAAAAAATCAAACCGTAAATCTTCTGATTCCGGGGCCAGTGTCTTTCCGCTGCTCCACTGGGGGGGCATGAACTCAGCACAACAAACAGTGACACACATCTTCTTTTTATAACTAACCTGAACGTTAGTGTCTTGAAGTCTGCTTATGAGTCTGCTGTGTGTTTTGCTACCAGTTTGTTTCTTCGCATTTGTTTTTCTCCGCCTTTGGTCGTGTTGCGACCATTCTCTCTCTCTCCCCATCTATGTCAGAGGCGACAACCACAAAATTGTTTTTTTTAAATGATCAATACTTAGCCCCTAATCAACCGATCAAAAACTTATATATATATATTGCTGATGCCATCACACTAATAACGTTTGCTAAAGCAACAGTGATAACTTAAAATGAACAGATCCAGATTTCCAAAGAATTTAGTCAATGCCAAAGTCCATCCACTTGTTAAGTCTCCTTTCATCATACAACACCAACACTGGGGGTGAAGGCTAGCTTGTGCTCCGGCTTAGACATTCTCAGCTGCGTCACTGGACAGCCCAACACGCATAGAGTTGAACAGTGTCGATGTTACATTAGCTTTCTTCTTTGTTTAGGTGGTAAATTTCATTTTCCTTCCACAGTTTCTGCTGTTCATTGGGAGCAACTTAGGTCTGTATTTTTGTATTCTTGATGGAGCGTTGGAAGTTATACTTCTAGAAGATGCTCAAAAGGTGTATCTGTGTGATGCCACAGAAGAAACATTTATTGTTCCCTAAAGAACTTGCTCTTGAAAGAACCACTTATATAAATGAGATGAAAATAAGAACACTTAGATTTGTGAAGAGGTTCTTTCAACTTTCTATGTTCTTCCCATTCACATGGGGCAGCTGGTGGCCTAGTGGTTAGGGCGTTGGCCCTGTGACCATAAGGTTGTGGGTTTGAATCCCAGGATTGCTAGTGGCACCTCTGAGGTACCCTTGAGCAAGGTACCGTCCCCACACACTGCTCCCCGGGCGCT
>JBBPCZ010041307.1:0-13292 GCA_037974445.1 Brycinus macrolepidotus
ATGCATTATTATTTTTACTTAAGTAAAGTACAGATACGTAAAAATTTACTTAAGTACAGTAACGAAGTACAAATACTGGTCCACCACTGGTCAAGTACAAATGTAACATGGATGTGTTTTGTGCATGCAGCTGCATGTACATTATAAAAGAGTAATGTGGAAAGTGCAAAGGTGGAAAGCTGCCCGCCTTAGTCATCTTAAGATGGTTTGGGGTAACGGTTGACTGACAAAGACAGACTGAGGTATAGAAGTATATATTTAAGTGGTAGGTAAAACAGGGACCAGCTGAGACACATTAGAATAAAAAAAATGGTGTAGGAATCAAACGGCAGGGCAGGACAGGGGCAGAGCTTCACATGGAAACAGAAAGTGGACAACACTTTCTTACCTTTCTAACTCTCTAACCTTGCGAGTATCAGGTAAATAAAATGTAAATACAGAATTACAGACTAATCACAACCAGACAATATTACAAGTCCAGCCGCCTGTTGGTGGCGCACAGGAACCAGAGGCTGCATATCAGCCCAACTAAGTCTTAACAGAGTTTACTGGATAACTGCTATAGCCGGGTGAGGCTGGCCAAGGATCTAACAGGGGACCCAACAGGTGATGAAACAGAGGGAGGAACGGGAGAGGAAACTAAGGGCTAGACCCCACACTGGGCAGGAAAGGGAACAGGGGACTGGACTCTGAACAGGATAGGAGAAGAAACATCTGACAGGATGGGAGACCGAATACTGGACGGAACAAGGGATTGGACATTAGACAGGACAGGAAGTTGGATATGGGACGGAGCAGAGGACAATAAGACAAGATGGGGTGTTTGATATTAGACACAGGATGCACACTGGACCTGATGGGAGTCAGACGTCAGACTGGACAAGGGTGCGACCATTAGTTGCCACAAGAGACTAAACTGGGGAATAAGCTGTACCTAGGACTTTAGGCCCAAGCAGGAATTGGGATAGCCAAATATGAAATCCAGGGATTTGGTGAAGAATAATGGGGACCAAAACTTGCACAGTAACAGGTACAACAACCACCACATAAACAGGGACTGACAGATCGGGAGAAACAGGGACTGGGACAGAAATTGGAACTGGGACATGGAAAATGTGTATGGTTGGGTCAGCAATGGAAGAGGGGTCCAGGGTCTCAAGGTTGGCTGGGCAGGAGGATTCCAGGAAGTGCAGGGTTTTGGAGAAGGGACAGATGGGTTTAGGAATGTGCAGGACCTAGGAACAGGTACAGCCTGATCTGGAGCCACGTCCTGGGCTCCAGTTGGGGAGGTTGCCATGTCCAGGGCAGACCTCCCTATGTGAACTTGAAAATCAGGGGCCAGTAACGGGGGACCAGGAGGCTATGGATCTGAAACTGAGGTAGGACCAGGTGACTGGGCGTCCAATCAAGAGAGAGGGTTGGAGAACAAGAGAGCTGGCTGCTCAAAGTTTAGAAGACAAGAGGCCTGGCTGCTTGGGGTCAGGAGACTGCAGGGCAGGCTGCTCTGAAACAGGAGACTGGAGGGCCGGCTACTTGGGCTCAGAAGACTGGAGGGCCGGCTGCTCGGGACCAGGAGGCCATGGATGCCAGCTGCTCAGAACCTGGAGACAGAGGTAAAAGCGATGACTTGGAGCCCTCTGGTACAGCAGGAGGCATCTTCAATGCTGAAGAGGTGCCTTCCGAGACAGTAAGGGGCACTGGGAACCCCAAGCTGCTTTCCAGAGCAGGAGGTGCCATTAGTGATGAGCAGCTCCTCAGGGCAGTGTCAGCAGAGATGAGCAGCTCTCTGGGACAGCAGCCTGTTTCCTCTTGGTGGATTTTTCCTGATGTGAATCATCTCTGACCCTCAGTTTTGTTGCCAGGTTATCAGATTATACCATGGCGAGAACAACCAATAATTCAGCCTTATCCTTGTCTGGATTGCCCGTAAGGCACCACCGTGAGATTTTCAGGGGGTGCTTTTTACGGCCACATAGGGCCATCCACCGAGGAAGCCTGACCTGTAAGCCCCCTGCCCTCAGCTATGAGATTACCCTTGGCTTCCTCTGCCTCGCTACACCACGCATGTCCCTCGAACACCTTTTTGGCTGAATCTGAGCTCATGCGGTGTTTCTGGGAGAGTGGCAGGTCCCGTTTTTTCTGTCACAACTAGATCTGCCAGTCGGCAAAAGCAAATGTTTCTGCTAACCTCACAGAGGAGTTGCAGGCAGCTGGCTAGCTCACAGCCAACCTGAATGGCAGCCACCTCCCCCATCCTGGGCCAGTCACCCACCTGACATGGCATGGGCTTCTCAGATCTGTTGCGTTCATTTTTAGGTGGGCTAATCTGTCACTTTTTTATTGACACTAACAAAACAAGAAAACACAGAAGGACATCAAGGGCAGAACTGGAACAGGAATACACGGGGTAGGGTAGGTTGACCGACAAAGACAGACTAAAGTAGCAGGGTAGATAAAACAGGGAACAGTTGAGACACAAGCAGGTGTAGGCATTAAACCGTGAGGCAGTACAGGGGCAGAGCTCAAGATGAAAACAGAAAGTGGACAACAAGTGACAGGAGTGAACGAGGATCAACATATAAACAGAAGCATGTGACTGAATGAAAACAAGAACTGAATGGGGCAGACATAAGACAGACCATGACAGATGAATAGATATTAATTAACTCTTAGAACATGAGCGGCACAGATTCATGCTGGCAATGCAACAAATGGTAAATAGTAATCATATAGTAAATATAATAAAACTCCTTTTATGGAATTTCCCCAGGTTTGTGTTGATGCTCAAGGTATCAGATGTCATTCCGATCTTTGTTTGGTATTCCTATGTCATGTAGAGCCAAAGTAATGTAATTTTTTAAAAAGTTGCAACACGCAAATGGCCATAAAGAACAAATTTCTTTTATTTTAAGTCTTAGAAACAAAAAGAAAGAAAACACAAGATCTTTGAACCCGGGAGAACTTTCAGTAAAGTTTCTGCCCACAGGAGGAGGGGCCCTGGAGGGAGGCCGAGCGGCAGGCGCGCTGAGCGAAAGTGAAGTAAAGAGCAAGGGTGTAGGGTAGCAAACAGCAGTTTAAGACCGTTTTAGACCGCTCTTATTTGTTGAAATCAGATTTTACTAATATGCTCTGAGTTCTAAGGGTTAAGCAAACATGCATCAAATTCAAAATGCACTTTCATACCAATACAGGACAGTGTTAGTTAATAAATGCTAATTAAGACATGCCTTGATTGACTATCACCACTTTTTTTCTTCATCATCAGGTGACCAAACTGGAGAATGCCGCTCCCATGGGAACCTGGGGTCAGCATTCTTCTCCAAAGGAAATTATCGTGAGGCCCTGTCCAACCACCGCAATCAACTAATGCTAGCCATGAGGTTGAAAGACCGGGAGGTAGGCAATTGATGATGTGTTTGTGTGTGAGGACACCTGTTACCATGCTCCTTCAAGAGCCCATATAATTGCACAGGAACAGGGGATCTGGTCTCCTATATGCCTCTGTGTGTGTGTGTGTATGTGTGAGTGTGTGTGTGTGTGTGTGTGGGATACACTGCACAAATGTGAAATCCAATTACTATTCAAGACATTAAACATGATCTTTCTAGGTTCTATATAAGCATGTTCTTGCACATTGGTTTTCTATGACAGGTGAACTTGCCTCTGTTCAATTCAGACAGGACACTGTGACATTTCATTGCAGCTAGACAAATGTCAGCTGTGTCTGATCAAATCAGTTTTCTTTGTATGCTACACTCTAATTTTTGAGCTGGATGAATTAAATTGGAGTAGTGTCACTGTTTTCTTTAGGGTAATTTGGTGCAGCGTGCATTTTCCCCAATGAAACATCAGTTCCCTGTATGAATCAATATGTGATTGTGAATCCGTCTATATCACAGTTTCACCTACTGAGAAAGAGCAAAAGAAAAATATTTAGGGAACAAGATGGTCATTTATAAATAAATTATAATTCTCATTTATAATGTTGATGGGCTGGTTAACCAGCAACCCATGTCACCATACACTGTTGTTTAAAGCATTTTAATTAAACCAGTCATGATGAAGGGAGTAATGGAAATGGTTGTGAATAGAGAAATATAAAAAAGAAAAGAAGAACACAACCATCTTGAAGGAGAAAGAGCATATAAGAAGAGAGGGCACTTTTATGCCTGTGCTTATTCAAAGTTATACCGAGGTGTTCTTGTTTAATTTCTTGAATTATGTATTGCGATATTGACGTTGTAAACAGCAGGATGCCTTCTCCTTGCCCTGTTATGTCTGTACACACTTCTTTCATTCTTCGGCTGTCAAACTGAAGTGCCGTAAGATGAATTTGAACTTGAACCCGCAAGAGAGGGTTGAAAGTTAGCGCTAAGAGAAGGTTAGGTAAGATAACTCTCTTTGTCTTTCTCCATCTCTCTCTCTCTCTCTCTCTCTCTCGCTCTGATTGTTGTGGGTGACAGGTGCTCTCTCAGGCTCACTTCCTGTCAGCTTGGAAGAAGAATGACCGACACTTCCCCTTCGTTCTTATCCAATCCTGGCAGGCCACTCTTGCGTGTGTTTGTCTTCCTTTCAGACAGAATCAAGATGATTTAAACAGTTCTTTCACACACACACACACACACACACACACACACACACTTATGTAGTAAGACTTCTGCGTCAGTTTCATGCAAAAATTAGACGCAATCTTCCTGCATTTTGTGGATGAACTGTTGTACATTTAATGCACATATTATGGGCTGTGTGGATGCTTTTCTCATGCATATGCATTTGAGGGAGGGCTACTCAAAATATAAGATCATAAAAGAGGATAGAAATATGACGTAATTACATACGGGATATACCAAAGTTTGAGCAGCTTGGAGTGGCTGGCTTTATGCTGAATTTTTGCTGACCTTTAAAATAAATAGATTTGGTTTGGATTAGGTCTTTTGTTGTGGAGAGACTGCTTTTACAGTGGCCGCCCTCATAGCGGTTAGACGAAGGCTCAAGTGTTAATCACATTCTGAAAGAATGTTTACCATGAGAATAACACTGCGTGAAAGCACTTCATTTATTAACACTGCCATCTCTTGAGCGAGCAGATTGCCTTTTCCTGTAAAGTTACCATGTTGGAAATATTTGTGGAATTAAGATTCTGGCTTTGCACAATTAATGCTGTAGTTTTTGTAAATTATTAAATTCAGGTGCCTTATGAGGGCGTCATTGCACATTCTGCACTGCTCTGCACTCATATATACTGACAGTGTTTAACCTGTTAAATGTTAGAGATTAATGTTTTATTAAATTGTTTAGGGTTTGTCTGTGACCGTCTATCTACATCTATATCTATTGTATTTCACATGAACATTTCTAATAAGTACATTTAACAGTCAGTATGAGGCTGCATTTACTACATGTGTTATTGTATGGGCTGGCTTCACATTAGTTTTGATAGCTTTGAATCTGAGACTTTAAATCTGAAACCATATACACAGTGTCCTTACATTTATTTCACAGATATTAGACACAGGTGTTTGTACTGGCCTGGGTTACAGTGTGTGCCCTTGACAATAGTTTTGAAGGGGGTTTATTGGGAAAAGGACTTACTAGGATTTGGGGTCCTTCTGGCCAAGCTGTAATACAGCATGCCAGTAATTGACTGACCAGATGGTGGTTTTTAATGAGGTGAAAGAGTGTGTGTGTGTGTGTGTGTCTGTGTGTGTGTGTGTGTTTGTGTGCGTGCGTGCGTTCGTGTGTGTGTGTGTGTGTGTGTGTTTGTGTGTGTGTGTGTGAATGTCTTATTTAGTTTAAATGTGATGCTGGAATGTGCATGTTTTTGTGGTAAACATGATATACACAGGCTAATAAAAATATTAAAAAAGTAAAAGTCAGAAAATTGCTACTGTTTAAAAAAAATGATTTCCAATTAATGTTGACTTTTAAATGTAACCTTTGATTTTATTTGCTGAATTTAGTATATTGTGAGGAAAAAAATGAAAATTGTATAGTAAAATGGCTAGAAATCCTTGTAGAGGATGAGCTTATTTATTTTCACTTAAAAAATCATCAAAGCATGTAATTTGATGAGAGTGTTATAAAACTGTAGATATACTTTAATAACGTGACAATGTGAATTTTTTGTTTATCAAACTTAAAGTAAAATGGCTTTTGCAGAATTTTCATTCCATCTTCTTGGAATCATCTTTACAAATGACTGAGTGTGTTGTTTTTTTACATTTTGATGTTACCTTTCAGCAATCAGTGCATGACTGAAGCTCATAAACATTACATTCAAAAAGATGTTTAAATATATATGGAGATTAACTATCTACATGGTCCCAACTTCCATTTGTGGAAATATTTATCTATAATTCACCTGCAACAATAAACATGTAAATAAATAACTAGCTAAATAAATAAATAAATCAAATTTAGAAATTGGTAGAATCTTAATTACACAAATATTTCCAACATGGTATCTTTACAGGAAAAGGGAAAAACTTTTCAAAAGTGAGTTAATGCAAATCCAACCAATTATGAAGTATTTTTTTTTGTTTTTTTATCATGCAAGTTTCATGCAATGTAAAGTGCAGCTGAGGTGTTCAAATGATGCAGAAAAAAAATACTGGAAAAAAAGCACTGGAAAATCTTTGGACAGCTTTTTCAATTAAATATTGTCTCAAGTGTAAAATTAGGTGTATTTAATTTTAGCTGCAATTATAACTACATTTGGAGCATAGAAAGTTTTTTGGCCATGTAGTATGATATTAGAGGTAGCTTATTTTCGGCCCCTATATTATCAAAGCCTCTGAGATATTAACAAATACTCTCGAATCATCTGATGTGGACATAGGTGAGGTCACAGTGCCAGTACACAAGTAGAAGGTGTTGTTTTGTAGAAATAATTAGTTTTTGGCCACGTGTGCTAGAGATTTGTTCTAGTTTTCTACTTCTTGTTTGGACTTAATAGCTCAGTTTTACTTCAGTTCAGGAAGTACTCAAAGAACTGTTTGCAGTCTCCTTTTTTACTGCTTAGAAGAATGTACCACTAATATATCCATGGTTTGCTTCAATTACTATTTTTTTCTGGTTATATGTGACATTTTCTTCCAAGTAAAGAAAATGTTCTGGACTTTACAAGTCACCTTATACTCAGGTCAATTCAGGCAGGTTCATTGTCATTTCAGCCATATACACAGTAAGCAGTGAAATGAAACAATGTTCCTCCAGAACCATGGTGCAACGCAAGAACAAAGACAGAACACCAAGAACAAAGACAGAACTACATGAGTGCAAAAAGAGCAAGAGTGTAAGGAAAACACAAGAGCATATTATGTATATACATATATATATATATATATATTTATATTTTTATATATATATATCAGTCGTATATATTATCAGTAGTATCAAAAATGCAAATGTAGAGGTAGACAACATTAAAATGATAATTGTGCATATAATAGCAACAGCAGATGGAAGAAGATGCAGTATATAATAAATCAATTTACACTTGGGGTATAAGTTGTTTTATTTAAGGCAGAACAGTTTATTGTATATATGCATTGTGTTAGAAGTCCAGTTCAGGGGTGTGTTTGTGTGTGTGTGTGTGTGTGTGTGTGTGTGTGTGTGTGTGTGTGTGTGTGTGTGCGCACGCGTGTGTGTGGACAGTTTATGATTTATTTCTGATAGAGGTGTCTGATGGTCCGATCTGGCAGTGGAAGCCTGTTTGCTATGGAACCTTTTTCCAGACAGGAGGAGGGAGAAGAGGGCGTGTGAGAGGTGTGTGGGATCATCCACAATGCTGGTGGCTTTACAAATGCAGCGTGCAATGTAAATGTCTGTGACACATGGGAGAGAAACCTTGATGATCTTCTCAGTTATCCTCAGTCTCTGTAGGGTCTTGTGATCCGAAATTGAACAATTTTCGTACCACGCTGTGATGGCAGCTTCAGAGAATGCTCTCTATAGTCCCTATGTAGAAAGTGGTGAGGATTGGAGGGGGGAGGTGCGCTCTCCTCTGTCTCCACAGGAAGCAGAGATGCTGCTTGGCCTTCTTGGCAATGGAGCTGGAGTTCTTCACAATGTGAACACCAAGGAACTTGGTGCTCTGAATGATCTCCACTGAGGACCCCTTGATGTTCAGCAGAGAGTCATCTTTTGTTTTGTTCACATTCAGAGACAGGTTGTTGGCTCTGCACAAGTCCATTAGCCATTGCACCTCCTCTCTGTATGGCACCTCGTAGTTCCCGATGTTCAAACCCACCGCAGTCGTGTCATCAACAAATTTGATGATGTGGTTAGAACTGTGCAATTGTGGATCAGCAGCATGAACAGCCCTGGGAGGCCCCTGTGCTCAGCGTGATGGTGCTGGAGATGTAACTCCCAGTCCTGACTGACCGAGGTCTCCCGGTCCCCAAGTTCAGATTCAGTTGCAGAGGTAGGTGTTCAGGCCCAGAAGTCACAGCTTCCCAATTAGATGCTGTGGAATGATGGTTTTGAATGCTGAACTGAAGTCTATGAACAGCATTATCAAATTAGTGTCCTTTTTGGAGCAACGGTGCTTTAAAGCCACCACTATACAACAGTTATTCAGAGAAGGTGGTCAAATGTATTTCCCCATTCAACTATTTTTGTTTGTAATCTGTGAATCATGTAAAAATATAAATGCAATGATGCATTAAAATCTGAGGAAATGCTCCCATTTAATTTTATTACGTTAATCTAGCTGAGTTCTATCTAGCTTTGCTTTTTAGATGACCCATTAGAGGTGTTATAATGCCAAATTTGGTAGTCAAAGCTGATAACAGTGAGCTTGATTCTCTATACTTTATCTGATACCAAAAATTGTTTATTGCTTATTTTTGTGAAAACGTTATGGGAGCTCAAGGAAGCCGAAAGTACACACAAATTGGGACATGCATGAAATTAGAGATGCAAACGTGTCAAACACAACAAAACAGCAGCATCAGTATGTGAAACTTTATGTATATGGAACATTCTTTTTGCATAAAATTCAATGAAAACATAGCTGGTGACCCACATTAGTTTAAGACGTGAATAAGAACATGAAAAACAAGCCACTGTTTTTCATGTTCTTATTATAGCAGTGTTTGCTATACTCTAACTTTATATCCCTGAGGTTGGCATTTTAAAAATGTGTGTGTGCGTGCGTGCGTGCATGCGTGCGTGCGTGCGTGCGTGTGTGTGAACAGCTCTAATGCTGCAGTAGAGGTGACGCAGCAGTGTGTCTACCTCAGTGGAACACTTGGGCTGCTGTCAAAGAGATGAATGACTCTCCCATATTATCCTCTCCCCTCCCCCTCTCCTTCTCTCTCTCTCTCTCTCTGTGTTTGCCTCTCTTTCTCTTCTCCCACTCATTTGTTCTTTCCCACTGCCCTCCACCATAAAAGGCAATGGTATTCTGAGGGCTGAATATGGGTAGAGAGAGAGTGAGGAGTCATCATGTGGCTTGAACTGTGCCTGGTCCTACCTCTATCATTTAACTTCATGTTTTATTCAGAGTGTGTGCATGTTGCCATATCCAAACCTTCTAGTTTTGTTTCATTGGTCCTTGTACATACAAGATTACCATCAAGGGACTTGGTAAACCTTAAAGGAAATGGATCTCTAATCTAATACTCCTGTTTTAACTCTGGTTGTGTGTTCGTCAAGTCAAGTCAAGTAGGTTTTATTGTCATTTCGCCCATATACACACAGTACACAGTGAAACGTGCCTCCAGGACCATGGTGCAACACAAGAGCAGAACAGAACAGAACACCACAAGACCGCAAGTGCAGACAGGACAAAAGTGTGCAAGAAAAACAAGAGCAACAGTACAACTGGACAAGACAAGACAACATTTAGTGCAATCTACAGTAGCTACAGTTAGTGTAAGGCAAATACAGAAATGGCTCATTCCTATGGTCGTCTGGGCTTGGGAAGCTACAGCAGCTCAAGCCTATTAGCCTTCATTCAACTTTTGTTATTTATGTTGCTGGTTTGTTTGCCTGTGGGGTAAATAGAAAATAATTTTTGTTTCCTCTCTGTGTTTCTCTCTTCATCAGTTTTTGCTTCTTGCTCATTAGTTTCTAGATATTCATTTCTGCACAGCTGCCCAGCTGGTGATACATTTTTTTAAGGGCGTGTGGTACAGAAAACATAACATCACAAGGAACTCTGTACTTATTTTTCAGCTTATTTCTGTTCTACCTAATAAATAAATTATGAATTTAACCAGACAGTTTGCTTGTTAGCCCTCTGCTTACTATTTCATACATAGACTATATTTAGTGTGGTTTCAGGCATTTTACTTCTTAATGAGTGTATACAAATACACATTTGTACTAGAAATGTGTTAAGACTGTTCTGATATATTCTTATAGGTTTTTTTGGATTGGAAATCATTTTTTTGGATTGGGAATAATTTATTTTTGGATTGGGAATAATTTTGTTGTGTCCATTTACACCCACCTGATAGGACTCCACCAATGACTAAAAACACTGGGAGAGTGAATGCTAGCATGTGCTTCCTACGATTTTGAATGCACTTGGAGGAGAATGCCAACCTTCAATTCTGTTATATCAGTTAACAGAAGCGTGGGCTGGCTAGCATTATGCTGAATGATCGGAAAGAGCATAGATGCCAACGCTTATACAGTTGCACAACTCAGGAGCTCCCATTCTTATAGGCTTAAAGATGTTAGTTGATCACTCTGTGTCTTCTGTGAAAAGAGTTGGTCCTCCCTAAACACTTTCTTTGACATGCAGACATGTGGCTTACCCATCATACATTTCATATACACTGATCAGCCACAGCATTAAAAGCACTGACAGGTGAAGTGAATTACTGGTTATTTCCTCACAGTGGTGCTTGTCAAGGGGTGGGATATATTAGGCAGCAAGTGAGTTGTCAGTGTTGGAAGTTGATGGGTTAGAAGATGGAAAAATGGACAATCATAAGGATCTGAGCGACTTTGACAATAGCTAAATTGTTATCGTGGCACAACTTGGTCAGAGCATCTCCAAAATGGTAAATCGTGTGTGGTGTTCCCAGTATGCAGTGGTTAGTATCAACCAAATGTGGTCCAAGGAAAGACATCCTAGGGCCATGGTTGGGCAACCATGGCCCTAGGAGGTCTTTCCTTGGACCACATTTGGCTTATTGATTTATGTGCTGCAGAGCTGCAGAGTGAAGGCTAACCCATCATGTCTGATCCCATAGAGAAGCTCCTGAACAGAAAGGTGTCAGAACTCACAGTGCATCACAGCTTGCTAGCTGTCAAGAGTGCTCATGCTGAATCTTGACCACAGCAGAAAGTGCCTACAAAAGGCATGTGAACATCAAAAATGGACCATGGAGTAATGGAAGAGGATATCCTATTCTAATAAATTATGTTTTCTTTTACATCATGTGGATGGCGGGGTCAGTGTGCATCACTTACCTTGGGCAGAGATGGGTCCAGGATGCATTATGAGGAAAAGGCAAGCCAGCGGAGGCAGTGTGATGCTCTATGTAATCTGCTGGAAATCCTTGGGTCCTGGTATTTAAATGAGTGTTACTTTGACATGTACCACCTGCCTAAACATTGTTGCAGACCAAGTACACTCCTTCATGGTATTGGTATTCTCTAATGGAAGTGGCCTTTTTTGACAGGATAATGCTGCACACATGGTTTGAGGAAACAAATAGTTCAAGGTGTTAATCAGGCCTCCAAATTCGCCAGATATCAATGATTTAGCATCTGTGGGATTTGCTTTGCAAATTAGTCCGATCCACTAGTCCGGCCCCACCTCGCAACTTACAGGACTTAACCCTTCGAACACATGTGGAATAGATATGTGCCGGAAGCACAACAAATGGTAAATTATCGTCATACAGCAAAACAACTCCTTATATGGACGTTCCCCCAGTTTGTGTTGATGCATGAGGTGTCATGCTGTGCTTTGTTTGTGTCATGTAGAACCAAAGTTACCATAATTTAAAAATATATGATAATAACAACCGCAACAAGGGTTTTAAAAATGGCATCACACGCAAATTCCCATAAAGAACAAATGAAAAAAAAAAACAAAAGATCACTGAACCTGGGAGAACTTTCAGGATAGTCTCCGCCCACAAGGGGGTGGGGAAAACCCGCAGAGAGAGGGGGCCCAGAGAGCACCCTAGCAGCAGCCGTACTGACCGAAAGCCCAGCAAAGGGTGTGCAAATAGGAGAGCGTTATTGACTGTTCTAGGACATTTTTATTTGTTGAAATCAGATTTTACTAATACACTCTTAGTGCTAAAGGTTAAACAACTAGTGCCAGATACCATCTTTAAAAATGTTGAGTAGTCCATGTTTTGATGGGTCAAAGCTGTTTTAGCAGAATGAGGGGGACCTATACAATATTTAGCGTGTGATTTGATATTATAGCTGATTGGTTTGTGTTCATATAGCTGATTGTTGTCACTGATATATATTGACATGTTGCCCACCCCTGATTGAACGTATTTGAATGTCATGTTATTTAATATTGAATTAGGTGCTTGAATAGTGCCCAGCTTTTCAGTTTGGTCATTGTCCTCCAGTTCTTTTGCCATAAGTTTTACTGTAAGGCTTTATGTGTCTGATGTCACTGCTAGTCAAAAGGTGCCTGCAGAGACTTGTAGGAATATTTGGGACTGCTGTGAACAGCTGTAATGTGCGACCATGCCAGAGGCATAACGGTTCAGCAGTGAATTTACTGATTACCTAATGGTGAGGAATGAGTGTGGGTATTTTCTAGTTACCATAGAGGCTGAGATCAATAACTGTGTGCCGTTTGCTGTAGGAAAAACACATGCATGGCAGAGACACAGTTCATTTTAGTGAGGTCATATGTCTTGTAGGTGTTTGCCTGTGTGCTGATTTTAGCCTTAAATCATGATCAAAGATACAGCAGTGTAAAAGACCACAGAAGTAGTTTTAGGTATAAAGTAAAAATAGTAACACAATTACTGAAATTTATTTAATCATTGGTTGCCATCGAATTAGAAAATGCTTATGTCAGAGATACATGCAATTAGCATAAAATTGTTTAAAGATAGAAACTCTGTGTATGTGCTTTGGAGGAAGGGAGGGAGAGAGAGAGAGAAAGCTGCATTGTCCATTGCTCAGATAGCTCCAGATCCACTGTGCATTCAAATCCCAACAATAGCATCCCACTTCCAGTCCCATCCAATCAATACATGCCCTGTCAGCAAGACGAATGTAGGCTTCAGAAGCACTATTCTAATGAGAGAGAGAGAAATAGAATGTGTATATAATTTATGACTTATAAAAGC
>JBBPCZ010041336.1:0-13291 GCA_037974445.1 Brycinus macrolepidotus
TCAATATAAAGTATACTTTACAGTGCTTTGTAAAACTCTGTCCAGTAGTGTTTTACCACTGGACAATCCCAAAAAATATGCCAGTGATTAGCCTCCTGAGATCCACATTGTATCCATCAGTTAGTATCCCCTTGATTAACATTAGTGTAATAAAAAATCGAATTAAACATTTCCATCTCACTTCCTTTCTGAGTTGTACAATTTTGAACCTGCCTCTAGATTTCTTCCCTTCTCAAATGAATCTGGATAGTTTATTTAATTCAAAAAACTCTTTTGAGTGGATTTCTACTGGAAGTGCTTGAAATAAGAACAGGTACGGCGAAAGAATGATCATTTTTACAGCCTCAGTTCCGTGACTAACATCAAGAAAAAAATAGCATTCCATCTATGTACATCATTTTCAACTTTTATTAAGAGACGGCCATAATTTATCTCTGCCAGTGATGATTTTTGCTAAATATACTCCTAAATATTTCAATGAATTTTGATCCCTTAGAGTTCTTCTCTAAGATATTGTGACGGTATGTAGTTAAAAGTCAAAAGGTGCATTTTTTTTGCACATTTATTTAATATCTTACAAATCTACCAAAGATTTTTAAGAGATTCATTAAATCCAAGAATGAGATGGAGGGAATACTTAAATAGATTAGTATGTCATGTGCATACAATGCCACTTTGTGATTCTCTCCATTAATACAGATGCCAGAGATGTTTTTTGTCTGTCATCCTTTAAGCAAGAGGCTCTATGTAAAGTGCAAATAAAAACTGTGACATTGGGCACCCTTGTCTTGTTCCACATTCTATGATAGTGTTAGAAAGATATCCACTTATTTTTATCCAAGATGATTGTTTACTATATGAAGTATAAATGCCCTTAATAAACTTGTCATGCATGCATCTTTTTTTTTTATTTTTGTCACTACATTTGTTTCTTTTCATGTTGCATATCTAGATCTTTTAATTCTTTATTTAGCTCAGACATTCTTGACTGTTTCAGCTTCTTTTTGTGGGCACAAAAGGATATGATTTTTCCTTAATGACTGCTTTCAGAGTATCCCAGAGTCAACTTCCCCTTTTGTCATTCTCTTCTAAGAACAATTTCATTTCCTCTCTTATTTGAGTTTTAAATTTTGGGTTATTTAAGATAGTAGTATTTAGTCTCCACATTGCTCTTCCTGGGTTATCATTAATTTGTATAGTTCAAGATAAAGGTGCATGATCCGATAGACCAATACTTCCAATATGACAACGTTGCATTCTATGTCGATCCCTCTATAATACAAAAAAGCAGTCTATTCTTGAACATACATTGTGGGGATGAGAGTAAAAAGTGTTATTACGACCTGTTGCATAAAAGTCTCTCCAGAGATCCAGTATGCCCAGTTCAGTCATCAGAAGGTTGATTTTCCTATGTAATATTTTTATTTTATTTTGAAGAATCTACTTTTGGATTTTGACTTTCCAATCACAACCACATTTGACAATTCCTGTGGCTTCTGTCACTATGTCAAATATTTTTCTATAATATGGATAAACACTTCTGGGGGAGGGGGCATAAATATCACATAATTTTACTACAGTGCCATTTATTCTTCCTGAGATTATTTTATATATTCCTTCTTTGTCTATTATCTCTGAAACATGTTCATATGTTACCTTTTGGGATTTTAAAATTACCACAGCTCTCCTATGGCCTGTGTTATGAGTAGTACTCCATTGAAAACTCCTTTCTTTTAAGTTTTTTCATGTTCTGAAGAAATGTGTCTCTTGCAGGAACACAACCTGTGCATTTTGCCTTTTTATTTTTGTCAATATTTGGCTTCTTCTGACTGGTTTTAAAATCTCCTTCACATTAAAAGAAATCCTTTTTAAGACCCTGCTTGTTCATAAACTCTTACACTGGATGTCCCATAGGGTGCCTCTCTCAGTATCTCTACTGGCATTAAAATAACATGTTAAAGATAGGACTCCCCAGAAAAAAATGAAAAACAATCACCAAATTAAAACATATTTTAACAAAACACCACTGTAACGCGAAGGAACAGGTGTTTCTGGTTCAAATGAGCCTTGTGGGACTCTGAGGGAATGTCCCACACAACAACTGTGCCGGGGCCCTAAGATGTAGCTGTATACCAGCCAACACTGATTAATAATAATTATATCAATGATAGAACAAATCGTGGCTGGCAGATCAGCAAGTTCTGACTCCTTTAAATACTTTAAGATAGAACTGTAGGGACCACACATTAGTTTTCAATATAAACACCCAGGATGAGGCATGTCTTATAACACTTATCTGCCTTTACGAAGCAACCAAAAGCCGTTAGTCTTCGGTCGTGGGAGATCGGCTTTTGAATTTTGTATCTGAAATACAAGAACCGTATCTGAACCCTCTTTACCCTCTGGTATTCCATAACTCCTTAAATGATCTCTCCTGGTCAATTAGCCCAGCTTCCAGATCAGCCTGCTTTCGCATTACCTCCTTGATAAAGTGTTGATGCTGCTTGAAGCACTGTCTCCATTCCGTCATTGCTCTCCGCCGCCTCTTTCTTTCTATTGTTCGTTCTTTTCAGTTCTTGTGTAATGTCGGCAGGTTGTGTCCTGTTGTCTTTTCTGAACTCGGGGAGCTCGTTGAGGACACATCTCAGGCTAACCTCGGAGCATCTTCACTTTGAGTGTGTGAATTTGGAGAGCTGCTCCGGTGAATCCGTGTCTGTTCGGTCTCATTTTCTTTTATGTTTGTGGTCGTCACACTTCTAGCAGAAACCTCCTTCTCCATTTAATAAGTTAAGTGTTCACTGGGATTGTCCAAACCAAAATTTTGGCAAAACCACCGGGGAGCTCAGGTAACATTAGCTAAAGGCTAACAAAGCCAAATATAAGTACAAATATCAAGTCAAGTCAAGTCAAGTAGGCTTTATTGTCTTTTGTACTATATGCACAAAGTACATAGTGAAACCGACAACATACCTCCAGGACCATGGTGCAACACAAGAGCAGAACAGATTGGCCTGAGGGAAGAAACTGTTCCCCATTCTGGCAGTGGAGGCCCGTATGCTACGGAACCTTTTTCCAGACGGGAGGAGGGAGAAGGGTGTGTGTGAGGGGTGTGTGGGATCATCTACAATGCAGGTGGCTTTGCGGATGCAGCGTGTAATGTAAATGTCCGTGACAGAGGGGAGAGAGACCCCGATGATCTTCTCAGCTGTCCTCACAATCCTCTGTAGGGTCTTGCGATCCAAAATGTTACAATTCCCATACCAGGCTGTGATGTAGCTACAGAGAATGCTCTCTGTGGTCCCTCTGTAGAACATGGTAAGGATTGGGGGTCGAAGGTGCGCTCCTCAGTCTCCGCAGGAAGTAGAGACGCTGGTGGGCCTTCTTGGTGATGGAGCTGGTGTTGAGGGTCCATGTGAGGTTCTCCGTGATGTGAACACCAAGGAACTTGCTCTGGACGATCTCCACCGATGAGCCACCGATGCTCAACACCAAGTGAAATCAACACCAAGTTTAAGGTGGAAATGACTTAATACCAGTGAAATTATCTTGTCAAGTAAAAGATAATTTTACTTGACAAGAAATCTTAAAATAAGTGTTGTTTAGTCTAGAAATAAGAACGCTCTGATAAGTGTTTAAAGAATTGGAATAAGCTGAAAATGCTAGATTTTAGATCAATTTACTTTAGATCAGACTTTTACTAGAACAGTAATAAGTGATATATACTAAATATTATCAAATGATTCTTAATTCTATACAGTTCAAAAAATTCCCAAATCATTTAGGTGGTAGTTACATTCTTCTAGTGAAGTAATTATGCTGTTACTTGAAATAAGTCAGTAAATTTAAAAAAAGGTATGTTAAAATCCATATTTAGGATAATACTACTCATTAATATTAGAATATATATCTTAAAACTAGAAAACCACATTAAATCCCAACCAGGACTGCAAGTGAAGTTTCCATCATTATTTACTGACTACAGAAAGTGATCAGTGCAAACTGCTGTAACCTGTCTACTCCTGCACACCCAGTGTCACAGAAAGCATTTCACAACAACAGCTTTCTTGGGAGGGAGGGAAGGAGAGAAAGAGAGAACCACTTGTGGCGTCGAGGTTTGTTATTAAATTATGAAATTACCTTGGATAAGGAATTTTGACTATGCCACCTTGGGAATTTCACCCAAGGAAATATTTCAGAGACAACAACCAGGTCCCTCAGGCTCATAATACTGAAAAGCAAGAGATGTGTTTTCATCCACTAACAATCTTTCATTACTAGTTTTAAAACAGTACAAAGTATGTCAAAACAATCGCACACTCATCTGCATACAATCACAAAGCAGCCAAGAAGATTGCAGCTGGAGCTGAGATATACCAGTGAAGAGCCAGACTGGCTGCAAAAGGGAGGTAAATTAAGACAAACCCACAGCAAACAATGTGCACACACAGAATAATAAAAAAAAAATGACCACACTTGCAAAAGTACCTCCTAAAGCACCAGCCGGCCTCCACTCCAGGTTCTCAGCTCCTGAAGAAAGGAGGAAACATTACAATGAGTCAGGGCACACATGAGAGCAACCAATAGTTAAAAAGTACTCCCAATAGGTCTTAACAAGAAATTCATGACAAAAACAAAAAAAATTATATATATATAAAAAGAAAAAAGAAAAGAATAAAGAAATAAAGAATAAAGAATAAAGAATAAAAATAAAGAAAAGAAACAAACATCACAAACAATCACTAACAGAATCCTAAAAATCTAATTTCTCTAAAACCCACAATAACCAAGTATAATAATAATATTAACAACAATATAAAAGATAATTAAGCAACGAAAGTCCCGTGAAGATGCTCCAACAATGGCCTGTGGGGCAACAGCCCCGAGCACACAACCACAGGCAAAATGACTGTAGTCGGTAGGGGGAGCCTCAACTGTGCTCAATAGACCTTTTTCACAAAAACCGGAAATGCGTAATCGTAGGGTAAACTTAGTTCCGGTCAAGCGTCAATGCATTAGAAAACCCGGGATCAGAGAGAATGGAGCAGAAAATGTATACAACCTTTCTGACAGATTTGCCCAAACTTACATTTGCGGATGTTGCTAAACTCGTGGAGGAAAACTCCATCACGAGAAAGAGCAAACTTGATAAAGGCTACAAATTTTTACACAAAGTATCAAAGTAAGTAGAGGGCAATCATGCTAACTGTTACTGAACTGTTAGCTAGAATGACAAATCATTAGCGTGTCCACTTAGACCTAGGGTTAGGTTTATAGGGTTATGTATGTATAGTATAGAGGAAATAGACTACCTTACTAAAGCAATATAACACTCGTGGTTGTGATCAGTTAACATTTTTCTCTGACAATGTCTGTTTATTTGCGTGTTTGCATGTCACAGTATCAAATGTAGTAGATTGGCAGGTTTTTGTGAGGGCTAGATGCTACGCATCTTAGAGGAAAAACGAGGAGCCTCATAAGCTAGAGGTTTGACCACTGAGTGCACAAGTTCCCTGTGTTTCTTACTGCCGTTGCAGTACTGTTCACTTGCTGCCGTTGCAGCTCGCTGCCGAGTTTCTGCACAGCTACAGAGTAGATAGAAAGGTTAACACACGCGCTCTTTTGTTTGTGTAGCCTTGACGGCCACAGGAGTGCTGTGTTTTATATTGTTTTGATTAAAGAGTAACAATAGGTGTTTTCCAGCATAAGTCTGGAAATCTAACTTAATGATGTGCAGGAGCTTTGACACAGCTCTTTCTTTTTGTCACGGACCTAGACAAGAAAAAACTAAAATACCGGTTAGACCAGTGTAGCGTGATGGATGAACCCAAATGCAGACAAGGCAAGATGGGTTGGTGGACCACGCACTTTATTCTGTGAACGCTCTCACTATAAAGAGTAAAGATTCCCACCAGAATCAGCGTTCACATTCATACACTCAGAAGAGTAGATAGAGAGAATTGAGAACCCGGGTTACTCACGGTACCGAAGGTAGAGGGAAGAGTCGACCAGGTACTTGACTCAATGACTGAGCGGGGAATTAACGCACCACATCCTGTTTAAATACTCTGTGACGCGTGTCATTTCCTACGTCCCGTGCGCGTCACATGTCTGGTGCATGTGACAGTACCCCCCCTCCAGGACCGTCACCAGACGGACTTGGCCGGGAGGATACCCGACGACGGTAGTCCTGAATAAGAGCTGGATCCAGGATGAAACGGCCGGGGACCCAAGACCGTTCCTCCGGACCGTAGCCCTCCCAGTCAACCAAGTACTGGGTGCCACGGCCACGGCGTCGTGAGTCTAGGATCCGCCGGACCGTATAAGCAGGACCACCGTCCACTATCCGGGGAGGAGGAGGGTCCGGAGCCTGGGGAGACAGAGGGGAAAAAAATACAGGTTTTAATTGTGATGAATGAAAGACAGGATGAACCGTGAGACAGGCAGGCAGCTGGAGCCTGAAGGTGACAGGGTTAATCCGGTGTGTTATCTTGTATGGTCCAATAAAGCGAGGTGACAGCTTTTTGGACTCAGAGTGCAGGTGTAAGTTACATGTAGAAAGCCAAACCCTGTCACCTGGCTGATGACTGGAGGAGGTTATGAGACAACTCGGCCCATATGAGGTATTTGGCCCAGGAGCGCTGTCTATCAGTGACGTAGCACCGAAGAAAGTGCCCCAGCTGTTGGTTGGTCCGCTCCGTCTGACCGTTAGTCTGAGGATGGTAACCAGAAGACAGACTATAGGTGGACCCGATCAGACGGCAGAAGGCCTTCCAGAACTTGGCTGTGAACTGGGGCCCTCTGTCCGAGACGATGTCCCGGGGAAACCCATGCAAGCGGACTACATGTTCTAATACTAAGTTGGCAGTAATTTTAGCAGAGGGGAGCCCGGGGAGAGCCACCAGGTGAACGGCCTTGGAAAAACGGTCTACGATGGTTAAGATGGTATTATTTCCTTCAGACTCCGGCAGGCCTGTGATAAAATCCAGCGCGATGTGAGACCAGGGCCGACGAGGAACAGGAAGAGGGTGTAAGTCTCCTGGAGCAGGTTGGTTGGTATTCTTCGCCCTGGCACACACCGTGCAAGTTTGGACATACTCTTTTGTGTCTGTCTTCATAGAGGGCCACCAAAAGGCACGTTTTAAAAAAGATAGTGTCCGAGAGAATCCAGGGTGTCCAGCCATCACTGAAGAGTAAGCCCTCAGTAAAACCTCAGAACGAAGTTCAGTAGGAACAAAAAGACGATCCGGGGGGGTGCCTGCCGGAGCCGGTTCCAAGGCCAGACCCTGGCGAACTCTATCTTCCAACTCCCACCGGAGAGGAGACAGGATGAGATGTGGTGGTAAGACAGGCGCTGGGTCCGCCCGGGGGCTCTCAACTTGATGTTGACGCGAGAGGGCATCAGCCTTGATGTTTTTCGACCCCGGGCGATAAGATAGTACAAAATTAAACTGTTCAAAGAACAGTGACCACCGCGCCTGTCTAGGGTTCAACTGCTTAGCTTCATGAATAGTGATGAGATTCTGATGGTCTGTCCAGACCATGAATGGGTCACCGCCACCCTGGAGCCAGTGACGCCATTCCTCCAGAGCCCACTTGATGGCCAGAAGTTCACGGTCCCCTACACCGTAACGCTGCTGAGTAGGGTTGAATTTTCTAGAGAAGAAACTACAAGGATGTAGTTTCTGGTCTGGACCTCGCTGGGAAAGGATGGCTCCTACGCCCACATCGGAGGCGTCCACTTCCACAACGAACGGTTTAGCTGGATCCGGATGAAGCAAAACTGGAGCTGAAGTAAACAGATGGCACAACTGATGAAAGGCTTGGATGGCGATTGGGTTCAGAGAAAAGTGGCGGCTGTTCGGTTTAGTGAGAGCAGTGAGAGGAGCCGCAACTGAACTGAAGCCCCGGATAAAGCGACGATAGAAATTCGCAAACCTCAGAAAACGCTGGATATGTTTAAGCGAATTGGGTAGGGGCCAATTACACACAGCATCCACTTTCTGGGGATCCATGGCCACACCTTGGGAGGAGATGATAAAACCAAGAAATGTGGTGGAGCGCTGGTGGAAAGCGCATTTTTCCAGCTTACAGAACAGCTGGTGGGCCAGTAACCTCTTTAAAACTGCTCTAACATGCTGGGTATGCTCCTCTTCAGTTTTAGAGTATATTAAAATGTCGTCAAGGTACACAAAGCACCACCTACCCAGCATGTCACGAAGAACATCATTAATGAGTTGCTGGAAAACCGCTGGACTGTTACATAAACCGAACGGCATCACCAAAGTTTCATAATTGCCGGTGGGAGTTATAAAAGCCATCTTCCACTCATCTCCCTCCCTGATGCAAATGAGGTTATATGCACTTCTCAGGTCCAGCTTCGTGAAGATGTTGGCACCAGAGAGGGAGTCCAGGGCAGTGTTGGTAAGAGGGAGCGGATGACGGTTCTTGACAGTTATTTTATTTAGCCCCCGATAGTCGATGCATGGGCAAAGCCCCCCGTCTTTTTTCTTTACAAAGAAAAACCCCGCGGCCGCCGGTGATGAAGAAGGACGAAGAGTGCCATTACGCAGACCTTCTGCGACATATTCTTCCATAGCCTTTGTTTCCTCCATCGAAAGAGAGTATAAGTGACCGCGGGGCGGTACCGTACCTGGTTGGAGGTCAATAGCGAGTTCCTCCCCCTATTCACCTGGTCTGGCCGTTTCCTGGACGGAGAGGGCAGACAGCACAATGGTGTTCGGGGGAGGCGGAATAGGCACACAGGCCCTCGCGATAGCGTCGCTCTCTCTCCGTCTTAGTCAGGGAGGCACGCCCTATCTGCATGGGTTCCCCAGCTCCAAGAGAGTGGGCCTCTGAGGGAGGTGGAGACCGAGAAGATTGCGCTGGTGAATCCATAGCAGAGGTCCTCCTGCGGACAGGCGTGTAGGACAGCGTGCGAGAGGCTGGCTTGGAACAGGAGCTGATCCGAAGATCCAGGCGTAAGGAGAGCTGGATTATGCCTTCCAGACTGTCAGGGAGCTCCCGTCCGGCGAGTTCATCTTTTATACGCGGAGCCAGCCCCTCATAAAAAGCTGTACGGAGGGCAGAATCACTCCAAGTTGTCTGCACGGCCAAAGTATGAAATTCGGCTGTGTACCGGCTCACAGGGCGATCCCCCTGACGCAGATGATAAAGTTTAGAGTCCACCTCCACCTCACTCTCAGGATGTTGGAACGCGGTAGCCCACTCTGCTGCCTGCCCAGTGAGGAGAGAAACCAGCAAGGCAATCCGGCTTCGATCCGATGGATAGCGCTCCGGCTGGAACTCAAACAATAAAGAGAGGTTAGTTAGAAACACCTCACATTTACCATCGACTCCATTATATTTTTCAGGTAATGACATCTTTGTATGGACATGAGGGGTAGAGGGAGGGGGAATTTGGACGAGCTCCTGGAGAGACGGCTGCCGAGCAGACAGAACCAGATGCGCCTGCTCCAGAGTGGTGAGCTGGTGGCGTAGCTCACCAACCTCGTTCTGCAGGTTAACAATCTGGACTGCCTGCAAGTTAACCGTCTCAACCAGACGAGCAAAGTCCGCTGGGTTCACCGGTAGGGGCTCAGTCATTCTGTCACGGACCTAGACAAGAAAGAACTGAAATACCCGTTAGACCAGTGTAGCGTGATGGATGAACCCAAATGCAGACAAGGCAAGATGGGTTGGTGGACCACGCACTTTATTCTGTGAACGCTCTCACTATAAAGAGTAAAGATTCCCACCGGAATCAGCGTTCACATTCACACACTCAGAAGAGTAGATAGAGACCAGGTACTTGACTCAATGACTGAGCGGGGAATTAACGCACCACATCCTGTTTAAATACTCTGTGACGTGCATCATTTCCTACGTCCCGTGCGCGTCACATGTCTGGTGCGTGTGACACTTTTCCATTTCATTCCATAAACTATAAATCTCTACTGCTGTGGTAAAATATTGACAAGCTGTTACAGTGATTGAAGAAGGCAATGCACCACTCTACCATGAAGACATAACATTAAAGAAGGTGGAATTTCCCTGCTATTATATGAAAGCGTCTATTCAGCGATTGGCTAAGAAAATGTTATCTAATTAAGAAGCCTGCAAACCTGTCTAAGAATGTTATCTAAATAAAAAGCCCGCAAACCTAAAACCCCCTCTGGGATATTGCACCCATACTGCCACACACTGAAGAACAAAAAAGGTTTTTACTGTTGAACCAAAAAAGACAAATATTTCTAAATGAAATGCCACAAAACCTTAGAAGAGGACACAGAAGAAAGTGTCCTGGCTAGCAAAGGTCAGGTACATGGCAACAAATGACTGACAGTCAAAACAGAAAGATAACCACACCAATAACAGACCTGACATTATATACATTTGTGCATCTATTTCTCAGTGAATGATTTCCACTCAGTGATTGATTTCTTATATGAGCCTGTGGCATCTCGATCATGGATGGCATCGCTTAGAACCTCAGTCTGAATGACTGAGAGAAGGGTTGCAACACATTTTGGGCATGTCAGCTGCAAAGTGTGGTAGTATGCCATTAACATTAACATTCCATCAAAGAAATCATCCTTTGGTAAAGTGCTCACAGGTACATTTCCCACGGCGAGGATGCAAGCTGTTCCATCAAAGTTTAACACCGGGCTAGAGAGAGGCCGTTTCTCCAAGTAAAGGGATGGATCCTCTTTTGGCTACAATCAAATGACAAGGACATACAGTTGAATATGGATTATAAGCGTTTCAAGAAAACATCTTCACAGCTGATTTATCTGTACATTGATTCTACACACCAAAATGGTTTTACATAGGATGCCCTTCCTGACATAAGGTAGTCAATGCAAAAACACCTTACAGTGGCTGAACTGATATTTCCAACAAAACTCCCACCTGAATAATACTGAGCAGTGCTTCACTGGCATTCCCAAACCATTTTGGTGGTGCAGATGGTGAGGGGAAAAGTGTTGGGAGTGCTGTCATGAGGGCACTGGTGAAATCCACAAAAAAGGAAAAGAAAAAAAATTGGCACACTTAAAGTATTTTCCAACACTGTTCCTGGAGGACGACTGCTCTGCAGATGTTTCAGGTCCTTGTATTCTAATACATATGTTTAATCTACTTACAATAAATAAACCTAATTCAAATGAGCACGTAATGATTATCTAGTTTCTATTTGTATTTAATGAGGCTTTACCACCTTTATCAATATTAATTAATGCTAATCAAATCAAATAAAAACCAACGCTATTTGCCACTGCCAGGGCATTAACGTTTCATCTAGTTTCTTATAGAAAAACAAGTTACCAGAGCCATGATCATTACATTATAACAGGCACCTTCCGAGCAAGTTAACATTTATGAATCTGTTTTCTTTTTTTTTCTGAACAGGTACCAGCAGAAACATTTTTCTTTTATCAGGGAGCAGCATAAACAGTCTATGTTCAGTAGCAAGTCTTCCTGTTTTCCTGAGCACAAAAAAGCAACAAACTTTCAAAATAAAAGTAAAAAAAATTGTGTTCATGCGTGCTAAAATAACTGTTGGCGTTAAGTAAATAATGTGTTAACACGTTAACGCGATAACACGTCAACTTGCCCAGCCCTAATGTTAATATATAGTAAAACATCAGAGGAAGTTAGTAAAGCATGCAAGCCAGCAGTCCTCCAGGAGAACAGACAGATTACAAAGGATTTGATATATGGAACAGCAACTTACCTCCTCGAAGATTCGAGGGAAATGGGAGTTTCACAGCCACAGAATTGCGCCTTGGCACAGAAGTCTTCCCATCTTCTTTTTGTTTCCTCTATGTATTTGCTGTTACCACCACCCATGATGCGATGTAGCTCATCCAAAGCCTAAGATGAAATTGTACTTACCATTACTACAGCAGTGTGCGGGCTTGACATAACAGACAACACACAGGAGTTCCGGTTAACTGAAAGGTAAGTCAAGTACAGAGCTTTTAAATACTTTTGCACCTGCAGCATAGAAAAGGAAATAAAATGAATAATAGAAAAATGCAATGTATAAAGGACACTTAGGTTTGGGAATCAATCCTGTGAACAATGGTTCGATTCCTGGACAATCAGGGCCCAGTACTCAATAGACTGTCCATAATACTGTCTCACTGTACCTCATAGACTGTCTATAATTATACAGCTACTGCCCTGCAATGGTCCCTGCCTTTTACCCGTAGTCTGCTGTAAAAGGCTCCAGCTTTCCCGGGACCCTCGCGGATAAGCGATTTAGAGAATGAATGCATGCTACTCTTGCTCATATACTTACTGCCTTTAAATTGGTAACAAATACCAAATAGCATATTGTTTAATCACAGTTCTAGTTTTGAGTGTACAAGAGTGGTATACAGCAAGAATAGTTTAATTAGTTTAATCTTAAATCGAAAATGTTTCATGGTACACACAAATGTATCTTAAGCAGGTTAATCAAACAAAGTAGCTACTTAAACCAATGATGGAATAACTAACAGTCACTCTGGGCTGGTCTTATACGTGGTCAAGAGACATTCATTCAATTTAAAAGCAACATAGCTTCTTTTTATGCAATATATATATATATTTTTTCCCCCCCATCAACATATCTGCAATATACATATCCTATGCGGGCAAGAAACTCAAAAGGACTAAAAAGTCATGATTGGGCCTGGAAAATGGTCCTGCAGTTACACCCATCAACAAATCTTTACTCTTCACGCAATCAAAAAAAAAGGAAAGCAGTGACATTTTACATAGATAAATGGTGAGTTCCAATTCCATTTTAGTAGGCAGTTATTTTGTTTGGTAAATCATATGTTTTCTAAGGCAGAGAAGAAACAGCAGAAGCCTTTAAGGCTAAATGCGTCTTTTAAATGTGTGACCCTGGAATGATGGGTCAAATTAACTTAAGAAAGGACATTAGGACAATTGACAGTAAAACATTCAGAGAATAACAAGTTTAACATCCCTTGCAATACACATAACTGTATAAAGTGCATAAAGGTATGTAGTACTATGGCACAACGCAACTTAATTTGACCACTTTTAGCATATACCTGGACTAAGGTTGTCACCGCTGAGGCCATTGTTGCTTGGAAAAAAATCACAGGTGAAGCAGATGAAGAACTAGCATCACAATCTGTCTCATCTTCTGTGCTTGTCTCAAAGCGAGACATCTTTGGAACTCCTCGTTTGTCACGGGATCGTAGTCAAGTCAAGTCAAGTCAAGTTTATTTATATAGCACATTATCATACACAGAAGGTCATTCAATGTGCTTTACAG
>JBBPCZ010041375.1:0-13290 GCA_037974445.1 Brycinus macrolepidotus
AGGTCTTCTCGTTGCAGGACAACTTTTCCGCGAGTGAAACTGCAAATTTTTTCCTTGTTTCTGTGAAGTGTGAACCCTGAGAAAAAACCCTAACATCATTCCCTGCTTTGCTGAATGTTTTACTAGTTTTACTAGTAGTGCTGTGTCTTAATTTTTTAGTAATTTTTTCGATTTTTCGCGGCAACCTGGAACGGATTACACGATTTCCCTTAGAAGTTTCCGGGAAATCGTGTTTCGCACAACGAACTCCCTGCATAACGAACGCGCCTCTGGAACGGATTGCGTTCGTTATGCGGGGTACCACTGTATTTGAAAGTGTTCTCAGCATGGACACCTGCATAGCTATGAATGCAAAACACTCCGATGTGAATAAATATTCATGATTAGGTCCTCTCAGCACACCTGATATTTTAAGTCATTATCTATATATACATAAAGAATACTATAAAAGTTGGTATCATCCCAAGAGCTGGGAAATGAGCCAATATAACACCATTATTTAAATAATTATATACCATTTCTTAAGCTTTCCAGTTCAGTAAAAAGAGAGAATATGGTTTAAACCCAGCTGTGTTTTAGATTAGGCCATAGCACTACTTCTGCAAATTCTGTATATGCTTTTAACAACAACAACAACAACAACAAAAACAAAAAAGCACCACTTCTTTCACTCTTTTTACAGACTTGTCAAATGCTATTAATACAGCCGGCCTTTGTCTCATGTGTTGATCAGCAGACACTCAACTAGTTATTAATTATTAATATTAACAATATATTATTAATAATTATTAATAATTATTAATAATTATTTACTATGTTGTTGCTCAAGGAAATCACAATTTCTGGAAATAATTCATGGGTTTTCACAGCGTTCTGTTTTTTTTAGCTCATTTTCTGTATTTACAGCCACACATTGTGCTTCCTCTGTAAAATTTACTACGGAGTACATTTACAGACGTATTTAAGATGTTAAAGAAATCTTTACACAGTCTGAAACTACTGATGAATGAAGATAATATAAATACTGTTGTTTTTCAGATCTCATGGAACTGATAAGCAGTAAGTTGAGATATAAGTACAGTTATAAAATGTTTTTTAAACTACACACAATGGGAATATTTTTTGGACATTCACTGATGAGTCATAAAAATAAGAATTAAATTAGGACTTTTACGTTGAAGAAGAGCTTGTTTTTGTTCTGAAAGTAGAAAGAAAATTGTTCTAGCAATGTTTTTAGTACTGGATTATGGTACTGCAACTCCTTCAAAGCTTACTATTAGACGCTGTTCATCACAGCGACATTTTATTACTGATGATGTAACCAAAACTCACTGTGCTGCAAAGTCGGCTTGTCATCACAGGGAGGAAGTGCAGTTCAGCATTTTTTTACTCATACGGCACTATTGTAACAGCTACCAAGCGCAAATTATAATGTCCTACTGAAGATGAAGTACTGCTAGTACTGATAATTCACTTGAGTACAAGTATTAATAAAGGAAACTTTACTCAAGTCTCAGTAAATAAGTTGTTTAATGTGAGTGATTACTTTACATTACTTCTGTAAATCCACAGTCTCAGTCTAAAAACACCTGGCTATATCCTGTACAAACAAAAGTAAAGCAAAACTTGATACAACTTCATATCAGAAAAAATTGGGTTCTGATAGTGTAATTAAATTAATTACAAATTTAATGTTTAATAAAATAACAGGGCTTTGATTAAAAAAAAAACATTAAACAACATTAAATAATATGTAAGACAGATTATTGTTGCTATACACGTAAGATACTTTATAAAGCTGAAACAAAACTCTTTTTTACAGCGTGGTACACTGAGGAGTGTAAGCTACTTATAAAGTAAATGTTTATGTATTAAACATTCCATGATTTATTGAAACATATTAGATATAAGATGAATATATTACAAAGGTTATGTTGCAGATCAATTATATTTTAAGGCTTTCTAGTTTATCTTCTCACAGCAAAGCAGGCTGTACTCTGTGAAAGATTACGCATAGTTTTAATTAAGTCTATTTTTTGGTTTGACCTTTAAGAAAAACATATAACCTGATTAATAGTTATTAACTCAGCCTGATGATTAGCTTACATTAGCTATATTATCTACCACACAAACACATTTTAAGTATGGGTATTTTCATTTTACGCCAAAAGCTATCATATGTAACACTAAGAAGATGTTATTAGAAGAACAGAGTCCATATTTAGATAAGGAAAATTTGATATTTAATTATGATGTTATTTTCTTTAATGCATGCAATGTCTGAAAACTAATAAAGACAACAAACTGGCCGAAGTGTGTCGCGCTGGTCTCTCCCTCTGTCTCCACTAAAGACAACTTTTTAACTCGTCAGGAACCTGATCAGTGTTTATTGCAGCACGGCAGCAGTTTTCCTTTGAGAAATGAATCTTGGACATTTCAGTTATGTTTTCTTCTGTCTGGTTTACAAGCTGAAACATTTTAAGTCTGTGAAGGTTATTAAAAATGAACATCGCAAAACAAAATAAAAATTTGTTACAAATAAACTGATGCAGAAGTGAAAGTAGCATTTAATTCTACCCAGTTTAAAAGCGTAGTTATAGGGCAAAATACACTCAAGTACTGTAATGAGAAACTTTCCACCTCCACCTGCCTGTGTTACATCTCTCCTTACATTTAAAACAGACGAAAACCAGGATCGAAATGTACAATTCTAAAAACAAATAACATTTTTTTTTCCTTTTATGCCTCGTTTTGTTTCAGATGTTTTTTTTTTTTTTATCATTTTATCATTGTTCATGCTTTGCATTTTACTGCATATTTTGTATTTTACTGAACATTCACAGGGCCTCACTGTCAATGAGAACCTTCCCATGTAAATAAATAAATGATTAAGAACATTGCAGAACAGTGTGAATGGGAGAGACATTCTACAATGGTGTGAATGGAGGATAACACAATCACGCACGGGTATGATGCACCAACCCAATGTTTGGGGTCACTGGTGTTTGTTAGAAAACACTGGGTTGGTGTTCGCTTGCTTTTAAAACACTCTGTAAGAAATGCATTCAGGCAGTTGAGGATTCTATGTGAGAATCTGACAGGAACGTATGGGAGGTGAGGGAGAAAAGGCAGTCCATTAGGAGAAGCTATGGTGGATCTTCACAAATTTGATTTCTAAGGATCTTCTCTACCATGCAGTCGGCATACGTGTTTTAGTGCAACTACCTGACATGCAGATTACTAGGTCACTCATTCTCTCACCACGAGCATCTCTGGAACATGAGACAGTACAGTGTTGGTATTTCTCCTCATGGTATCGTGTGGAGTGAATACATGCATGGAGATCATCGAAACCAGTGACGATCTGATGCTATAAGGAAGGGCATACCTAACAAGCAAGGTCAAATCCATCACAAACCCAGTCTAACATGCAGCACAGTAAACCGCCTACTTGGTTCCAACTGCCAGGTCTGACTGGGCCTCTCGCAAGTCGATTTGTCTTGCTGAAATCTCATTGGCTCCTGGGAATCCCAATGGTTTCCTACAGGTTGAAATTTTGTCACTCTAATTAATCACTAAAACAGCATGTGTTGCCAGATAACGAAACCCTGGCCAAGAATGTACAGGGATCAACACTACTCGTATTTGTTTTAATGAATATATTTCACATAATTGTGTAGAGAGGCTACTGTGGACCAGAGCTTGAGTCTAAAGTGGGGATTTGGCTTGGTTTGGGCTAGTTTTTCAACTTGGACAGCCTCGAAGACTAGAAATAACTTGCCACTATTGCATCTCGATGTTGTGATCTAAAAAATCTCGGACTATGCCTGGACTTAGGCCTAGCTTTGGTCTTGATTTCATGGGTGTGGACTTGGGACTTGCAGTCTTTACTACAGCTCTGCTGTGGATTCACTAAGATATTTAAAAAAAGACTACAGTTTAAATACTTCTTACGAACAGAAGTGGGACATACAGAGTTGTAAGCATTCTAGCAGTAATATAAGAAAGTCTAAATCGAGAGACAAGTAAATTCAACCTCTGATCTTTGGGTGGAAAGAACAGTCAAAGCACTTAAGAACAGGAATTTGACACTAAACAATAATGATGTAAAAGGAAGGCAAATGTGACCCTGTCTTAACATTAGAGAGCTCATGCACTAAGCTAAAACATTTTGGAAATAACAGGTTCTTTAACTAGGAGCACCTGCTGTAACCACCAATGCATTAACTCTGATTCTAGTCACTAGAGGGTGCTAGACTGCGCAAGAGCAGGTGAGGAGACTTGGATAGAGAGGTCAATGTCACAAAAACTGTGGGAGCTGTCAAAGCTCAAGGAGTCCTGCCCTCTTCCCTGATGTGTTAGAAATTTACAAGCACTTTAAAAAAACAATATGAACTCTGATGCTATCTTGTGATTGGTGTGTTACAGTCTGTACTATACCCACTCTTCCCACTTGAGCTCAGAGAGAGAGAGGAGGGTCTGGTCCAGAAAAGGGCTAGGCGCTGTTTTCTATATTGCAAAAATGGCTCTAAAGACATGTGAAATAGTGACAGATCAAAGTTCAACCTAAGCAGTGGGTGGAAGATGATACTCACTTTCTAGGCCGGTTCTGGGCAGGGGGATTTTGTACAGGCGGGGTGGGAGTGGGGCGTTTCCGGTTTGGGTCCATTGTAGGGTTGGGCATTCCTGGCCGGATCGGGGGTGTTCCTCCATATGGAGGACCAGGAGGGCCCATGGGGGCACCTTGATGGGGCATCCGGGCTCCTGTGGTCATGCCTGGACGCTGTGAGGACCACAGCAGTAAATAAGAAAAAGAGAGAGAAACGAAATCATGTTGTTATCAAAACCCTGCAACACTTTGTTAACATTAGAGTGAAGAAACTTTTTCCCTTCTATTGAAAAACGACCATTTCTGAAAAAAAAGTTACAACAGTGATATCTGTATGCTTATTGTTTGAATATTTCTTTAAATAATGCATTACATAGTGTATAATAATAATAATAATAATAATAACTGTATTTATATAGTATTTTATATAGAATATATAGAGTACACTGCAGCTCAACGTGATTTCAGTGATTTTTGTATATTATTACCTCATATACTATAACACAGCATTAATTTCTTCTACTTCCATAACACAACTTAAGTACATATGTGTACATATACACCCAAATGACACTCCCTCTCACACACACACCTCCACTACTGTACAGCTATTTGACAGTGATGTGAAACTGATATGATAGATAATGCTGTAAGACTTTAAGCCCAGTCACTGCTATAGATATAATCTCTACAGGCCAGAGGCCCCGCCAGAGCTGCAGTGTCCAGTAACAAGTCGCCCCTCCACTAGCGGGAGGGGATCTAGGCCGGGGCTGTGTACACCTGTGCCTGTCAGTCTGCAGGCGACAGCTGCAGCAGGAACAGAGTGGGATCAGACTGCGGCTAAAAGAGAATGTGACTCGCTGTGGCACTGAGCAGCAGCTCCTTTCAGTCCGACACAAGCATACCACTGTTTCACTGTCTAATCAGCTCAGTTTAAGCCTCGGTTAGATTACGTTCACCAGTATACAACTATTTTTCATTCCTCACTTGCAAGACTGCAGTATATGGGCTAGGTATTAGAGAACTATCTCAAATGGAGCACACAGGGCTTTATTACACAATATACACGAGAACACGACAAGAAAAAACTAAAGAAATTGTAATATAAGATGTGCACTCCCACTATGTTTTGAATACTGATTTGAAGTGATTAAATGAGGCTTAATTCTATGATTTAAATTACATCGGAAACTCATTCTCCACCAACACACTGTGGTGTCCTTCAGGTACGACTGAATGACCATTATGTCTGATTTTCAAGACAGGCACTGTATGCTGTGTCAAGACCAAACAACAGTTAAAGACGACCCACTGGAAGATCTTTTATGGCGCATGACAAAAAGTGACATTGATGGGCCACATTTCTTCTGAAACCAGGCAAATTATCTAAACGCTAACCAGGCTTTTGTATTGAATAAGTTGTCTATGACTCAGGCAACAGTTCAAACACAAAGTCACAGCAACTCTCTGGACGTCCAGAGAAGCTGCAAAAAACGTGCAGAGCTGCAGCCAGATCTCACAGCCCCAGCAGTCTCCACGGAAGAGCTCTGCCAGAGAGGCAGGACGGTCCCGTACGGTGCGGTGACCCTCCTGACCTGCTCGACCCTTCCTAAATTAGGCTGAACCCCAGGGTACCCTGGCCTGGTCCAATCCCGCTGGCCGTGAGTTGGGAGGTGCTGGGATGTGAACATGTGGACGCAGCAGGGCGCGGGAAGAGGCAGCGACGCGACTCTCTGCCAATCCCCGGCTCTCAAGGTCACAGAGGAGATTCAGGGCACAGAGGGAAGCTGGACCAAGCAATCATGCAGCAGCATCAGGCTGTCACTGAGGGTTCGCTACGGGAATAGCGCTAATGATGAAACGCCGCTCAGGGATGCTGTTCAGCTTAGCTTCAGCAGCTAGGGTTGAAAGTTAAAAGCCAGATCAGAAATCTGGGAAATAAATTCTACATCAGAGAGCACAAAAAACGCAGGACATACTGGTATTATAGTTCAAAGACCTCTATGATCTCTCCTTTAGTGTCCCTTAAGCCCAGCACATACTGACCCAAGACACCTCAATAAATATGAACATAACGCTGGGAGTTGGCTTTAGAGTGTTCCAGAATAAGAATTAGTGTAAATGAACTGGTGTGAATTAGGGAAAACGCTCTTAAAGATCCTTAATTTCACACTTTCACACTCTTAATATTCTAAAACAGTATAAATGAAGGACATTTGGGTCTGTTGTTGTATCTTGAAGAACACTGTGGTACGCATCTGCGAGTATAGAACCAAGCTCAGACTTAAAGTATCATCTAAATAATTACCCAGACCAAGATTGTCTTCAAAATCAACCGAAGCAATTTTAAGGGACTTTTAAACTTCAGTTGATTGTGAAAAACAGTCTGGTTTGAATATTTATGCCCGGTTCCACATCCATGAAAGGATACTTTAACCCTTACGTGCCAGGACCCTCTGCAGGCAGGTTTAAACTTTTATTACCCAGTGAAATCTCTCTTTTGTTTTTCGGTCGAATAAGAATGTCACACGCAATAGACACGTGACGCACAAGGGCTCGAGGAAATGACGTGCGTCACAGGGTACATAAACTGGAAGAAAGGTAAGACTCATTGCTCTGTCATTGAGTCGTCCAACCAAACCATCTCCTTTGTTTCCACGGTACCGTGAGTACTTTAGTGATTTTTCTCCGTTATTTTTGGCATTATATACCCTGTTCTTTGTGTGAGTGAGAACGAGGACTCCGGTGGGAATCCTAACTCTGGTGAAGAGTGTTCTCAGAGCAAAGTGCGTGGTTTACCAACTCTCACGTGTTTATCCGCGTTTGGATTCATCCGCCACGCTACACTGGTCTAACTGGTGGTTCTATTCTCATTCATGTCTTCACCCCGTGACAAAGAAAAAAGGGCAAAGATTTTGACCAAAAGATACGGACCTACAGATACTATTATGGTTAGTAAAATTGAGAAACAGTCAATACAGACTGCTTTCCTGAGCCAGTCACTGCACGTGTCGAACCATTTCACAGATTCTTCGCCAGACATTAGATCTGTAATCAGTGTTCATGCCGAATATCAAGAGATGGACCAACGCCCAGGAACTGCCTTATTACAGGTTTGATACTTCTTGAAAACACAATGCCTGACTGATACGCAGAACACAGCAAAACAAGAGCAGCAACAGGAAAACCCTTGCTAGCATACCAACACTACCTGCAGTTTCTGAATTCATTAACGATTGTACCGCAATTTATGACTAAAAATAATGGAATGCATCGCCTCAGATGACCAACCGTTCTGTTCTGTTGAATTGGATGTTGGTTTTCGTAGCACATACTGTGGCTTATAAACTGTAATCATATTAGTACTTCTGATTTATGCCAACAGTTTTTTTTTTTTTCATTTTCAGTTTCAGTTTTTGGCTCAGTGTGTCCTGAATTTTGGTTTTCCAAGGACTTTTCATTTCGGTGCGTCACGGCTCAGGAAGCAAAAGGCCTGGAATCTGAACTGCATCCGAAATCTGAATGTAGGTTCTATGCATGTAGAGATTTTCTGTGTTAACTGAAGGACAGTAAAAGTGGAGATACCCCTAACCTTTGTGGGAGTCACCTCCAAACCGTGGCACAGGGCCAACCTGCCATGCTATCCAGTCCCAACACAACACAAAAAGCGTGACACTTTTCTCCTTGATGTACCCACGCCAACTGGAAAGCGACAACTTGAAAGAAAAAAAAAAGAACACAGACATGGAAGTGTTGAGGTCGCGTGGTGATTCATTAGTCGCTGGCACTATCAGCTCTATCAGAATCCGGGAGAACGCTGTCTGTGGAAAAGTTTGTACTGAGACCAGACTAAACACAGGAGGTGCAGTTTGGAGAGCGAAACCGAAAAGCCTTCGCTCGCTCTCAGTCAAGAGCTTCTCCCAGTCCTCACTGAACTTCCAGACGCAATCACTCGCAGCTCGGATCCGACAGTTTCTCAAAAGACCGCTGTGCTGTCACAAGAAGGCTGGAAACCAAAACCGCAGCAGCCGAAGGAAGGTATTGTTTTGGGAATGAGAAATAACAGAAATGATTCAAATTTCTGCCTACTGGGTCCTAAACTGAAAAGAGGCAAAATGGCACAATAATGAGAAATATCTATGAATACACAGGATGATTATTCAATTTTCAGGGACATAAAGTGAAAGAGGAAAAGATAAAATGCAACCATTTCACACTTGCTTCTCCTTCACCATAAGAACAAGAAATGCATGAAGAGAAGATAAGATGAGAAAGAACTTTATTTATCCTGAGGGAAATTCTTCTGTCATAAAAAGACAAAAGAACCTAACATTACCTAACATTACCTAACATTACAATTGAAATACAGTCATACGCAAAGGTTTGAATACCCTCTGTCACGTTACATGATTTATTGATTTTCTGAGTCAACACAGGTAAAAACACCTTCTATAGGGGACATACTTAAATAATTTTTGCAAACTTTAGTCCACAATTTCTATTTATTTGCCAGTTATACACATCTTGTTTCATTTTTTTCCCCCAATATGTGCAAATAAACAGTAACTGTGCCTTAAAATGTGCAGGAGTGTGTTCTTCATTTAGGATGTGTCAAAACTTTTCAAACTTCTGCATACAACTGTACGATACAAAACTCTGGGGAAAGAGAAACGTATGGAAATAAATCTAGCAGCATCAGTACTTCAGTCAGGAAAAAAAAGCTGAAGTAAACTGAAAGACATTAAAACCTCATAATTTTACACTAGTTTCTCCTTCAACATGAGCACAAGTGTTCCACAAAACACAACAGGGAGCCCATGGCAACATTTACAAAGTCCTCGGTTTATAATTACCGTGGCTACACCCACATACAGACGAACTACATGAACGTTATCCAAGTCTTCCCTGACCAATCTAATAATACAACACGGATCTGCAGCAAATTGACAAGCCCGTCACAAGCAGGAGCCCGAAACAGTTCTGAACGGCTGTGTGAGGGGTCCGTGAGTGGGGCAGTGTGTGTGTGTGTGTGTGTGTGTGTGTACACATTTGAATGCCATCACCGCTGACCTCCTCTCACTGCCCCTTACACTTCTCCAGCCTTCGCTCGCTTCTCCCTCTCCTCCGTCTTCTCATTCTAAAAACAATAAGCCCGTCCTCAGCCCTCCTGCACCTCCCGCGCCTTCGTGCCTTTAAAAAATTTACAGTTTCTGATCAGCCGCACGCAGCCCTCAGCAGCATCCCGGACCTCCTTTCACAACGGCACTGTGCCTCTGGCTCTGGAATGAATTCACACACACACACACACACATGCACACACACACACACACACACTCACCACTCCATGGACGAGAAACTCAAACAGTTTACTCTTGGTGGCTTTGCGAGCTCCGCCGGCAGAATCCTCCATGGCCATCGCGAGTAATTCCCTTTTTCTTGCCCCCCCCCCCGCCTCCCTCCCCACCAATTTTTCTTTTGTTGTCTGTATAAGTAGCTCCCTCTCCCCGTCTGCCTCTCTTTCTATTCTCTCCACATTCCCTCTCTCCTTCAAAAGAGAGGACGCCTCCCTCTCTCTCGCTCTCTCCGTCTTTCCTCTCCTCTCCTGAATGCTCTCCTCTCTCTCTCTCTCTCTCTCTTTTTCAGAGCGTGTCAGCGTGTGGCTAAAGTCAAGCCTCTTGCTCCACTCTCTCTCTCTCTCTCTCTCTCTCTCTCCTGCTCACCCTCCCTCTTTTTTTAATGTAGCTCCCTCTCTCACAGACTCTGGTAGGGACAGACTGGGGGGCTAACAAGGGGGCTGCTGGAGGCCCACTCCTAAAGCCAGGGACAGGCTGAGCACCGTTCTGGTACTGAAGACAACACGAACTCAAGACGGCCGTACGATTGGGTGTTTTTCATTTTCTTCACTTTGATTTCAGCTCTGTAATACGGTCCAGTGTTAATATACTGCTCTACTGTAGCGCCCTCTCTGCACTTTTTTTGCCATTTTCCCCAGTTTTCTCTTGTTCAGTTCCACCCACTCGCTTGGACTCCCACTATAGCTTGGCACTGACTATCACACTATAACGCCACCCATTTCTCCCAGCCACACTGCATACACACACCACACTGTTCCGCCATAAACAAAGAAAGCGTACTGCCCAACTGCCACTGTAAATACCCTGTATATATTTATACTGTCTTTTTTTTATCCTGTTCTATTTTTTTGTATAATTATTTATAGCTGTCTACCTCAATCTTTGCATTCCTTTGCATTTTTAACCACTTAAAGACTCTGCTGGTAGAGTACAGTACGTCATAACACTGTATTCACTCACGCTAGTACTGTTACTACTCCTGTCGGCTGTACCGTACATTGTTTCACCCTGTAAATATTTGTAGTGCTGCTCTTTTTTCCACTCTCTCTTTTCGGTCCTTTCCTGCCTGCACTTGTGTAGTCTTGCGTGGTTTCTGTTTTTTGTGTTGCACCATGATCCTGGAGGAACGTTGTTTCGCTTCACTGTGTACTGTGAATATGGTCGAAACACAATAAACACCTACTTGACTCGACCAACGTGGGGCTGGTGAGGATTAGTATGTGCACTAGGATTGCCAACTTTCTCAACCCCAAATGAGGGACACTTTCAGGGCTCCCAACTTTTGGCTTGTGGCTTGTGAGCGGAGTGGGATGACGGGGATGACGGCGACAGCGGGGGGGAGAGACTGTATAGGGATACCGTGCGTAAGGCATAATTAAACGATCGCAAGTGGTGTTTGGCCCGACGCAATGGCCAGATAGATAAAACAGATTTTCAGCGTGAGAAATCAGGAGGTATGGCGTGAGAGCGTGAGAACACAGCCAGATGCGTGTGTCTCACGCTCATTGCGTTAGAGTTGGGAGCCCTGCACTTTCTTGCAGGTGTGCGTGCAGAGCAGCCGACCAACAATACACAGTCGTTTTTTCTTAGCAGGTTCACCGCTCATTTTGACCACACAGACTATAATTTTGTCACTGCTCACCACTAGTGGCCAGTGCACACACGCACACCAACAAGCATGTCTCATAGCAACGTTTGCATGAGTTTTGCCATGCTTACAGTAGTCTATTATTGGCCGACAAGGCTGTGATTGGAATACGGGACTGGAGCTGTCCCTGACGGGACAAATCAAAATCACCCATATTTCAGGATGTCCCGAACAATTCGGGACGGTTGGCAACCCTAATGTGCACCCTCCAAGTCACCTGAGGCAGCATCTTTCAAAACTGCATCAGTAAACACGCTTGAAGGAGAACACTGCCCATTCTGTCATGTTGGCTAACATGGTGGGTAGCATCACACTGAGTGATGGGGACCAATAACGATCTCTCGGACTCCCATTCATGGACACCTGTGGCATCACTGAGATTCAATTCTACAGTCTTCAGATGATCAGGCCAGTGCTTAGACAGCTGCACTACTCGGGAGTGTGGGTACCAGGTTTAATTACTGTAATCATGATAACTGTGTCTGAGTACCATATTTGTAAAAGTCACAGTGGAGGCAAATAGCCTGCTCTACGCAAAGCACGCAGGACAAGCATGTTTACACAGATACAGTGGTAGTCAAAAAAGAAAACAAGTACCCATCTCCCACAGAAAACACAATGAGATAATTAGTACCTATTTGATGCAAATTGTTCCTTTTTATATGTCGCCTTGAACATTTGACTTTTGCACAGGCCATTTTTTATTTGTAATTGCACTAAAATATGTTCTTTTTCTGAGGATGTGCCACTGTGTCATGGACATCATTTGACCAGGGGTGCACAAACTTTTGCACATGACTGTACCTGAACAGTGAATGTAGTAGAGCTGCGGTTCGTTTGATAAAGATAATAAAACATTTAGGTAATAGTGGGCGGAGGTACACTGGCTAAAATTATCCTTAAACAGTGAGTTTCGTCAAAACCTTTATACCAGCAACACTAACACGACATTAAAACTTTGCAAAACACGTTAGCCTGTTTAGCTGAATGGCTAGTCATGGATGTTTTGGTCATGTTTCAGTGAAAATGAACGCGCAGCAGACCGTCACCTCTGTATATAAAGCTGCAGTCTTAGGCACTTTGTTTTCGAGGCAGCAGACTTAAGAGAGAAATATTTGTGGCAGTGGACAAATAGAGTAATATAAAAGAAACAGCCGGGGGGTCTTGCTAGCCTCATGGACACCAGCCCACCTCCCATGCTTCTGTTTCTTCTCACGCCAGCAGCACCACCTCCCAGACCAGCTGTGTCAGGACCAGGTCCTCAAAACTAGTATTATTAGCTCATACCAACAGTGTGAGGAACTTATCAACCTGTCTGATGGTTGAGATTAAGTGAAAATGAGAGAAATGACTTGAAACGACATTTAGCATTGTTTTTGCACAACACTAATGGTTACCTGTACACCGTCTAGTTCTGTTTTCACTACTCACTTTGTGTAACCGCTTATCCTCACTAGGGTCAAAGGGTACCCGGAGCCTATCCCAGGGTCACTGGGTGCGAGGCAGGGACTCACCATGGGCGGGGCACCAGCCCAACGCAGGGCGCACATACACACACACCATTCACTCACACACACACACACACACACACATACACACACACACACACACACACACACACACACCTACAATCAATTTCGACTCCTCAATCCTCCCCCTGACGCGCCTGTCTTTGGACT
>JBBPCZ010041413.1:0-13287 GCA_037974445.1 Brycinus macrolepidotus
ATGTAGTGGAGTAGAAAGTACAGATAATTGCCGCAAAATGTAATGGAGTAAAATAAAAAGTATGCATCATAATTTTTACTTAGGTAAAGTACAGATAGGTAAAAATGTACTTAAGTACAGTAACGAAGTACAGATACTTTGTTACATTCCACCACTGGCCACAACAAAACCTATGTCTTCAAAATAGTGAAGGAAAAAACATTAACTTTATTTCTAGGGTCTACTTAACACTAAATTGTCACACACAGTGCAAAAAAGGAGTTATGATGTTTTGACATATATTATATATTATATTATCATATATTATATTCTCCATGCCTATGATGCACGTAACTGGTTGCCAGTATGTTGCCACCCACCAGCTGCCTTTTGAGCAGAGGGAAAATTCACGCTCAGGAGGTGTCATTTGTTTCTCTACCCCCGAGCTTATCCCACTGCATTTCCATACTGGCCAACACAGAGACACGCTGTGTGACACCATGCAGCTTGTGATTTCCTCCCATTCTCTGAGGACTTCCATCTGTTCCCACACTTTAAAACACGCTCTCAGTACCTTCCAGTGCAGTCTCCAGGGACATATTGTTACAGATGCCATATTTGACTCCACCTGCTACGTATTTAGCACGCCGTGTTTGAATAGCCAGTACCCCAGACAAGGAAATGCAACCTAGGGACAGTCAGACTTTGTCCAGACGTGACCTCACCGTGGTAAGCTGATTTGGTTTGGTTTCTGGGGGAAAACCTTAAACTCTTCCTTGTGATTATTCTGTAATAATTCAATTCAATTCAATTCAATTCAGTTTCATTTATATAGCGCTTTTTACAACCAAAGTTGTCACAAAGCAGCTTTACAGAGTCCAGGTCCTAGCCCCTCGTGAGCAAGCCTCCCAATAATACAGTTATTAACTATAAGGAACACATTTTTTGACCCTGCTTAAAGAAGAAGACTATAGTTTGCATTGGTTTAACTTTCTGTGTTGAAAAAATATAGGATAAAAGAGTTAACCCCAACAAAACTCATCAAATTGTGTTCAAAGAGCCAGCTGGTATGTTTGTTAAATCTGAAAATAAATACGGGGAACATTTCGACATCGTGCTGTGTTGAAGGGCCCATTTCATTTTTTAAGAAAATGAGTTTAACGTAGTACATGAACACTTTTAAAGTTTCAAAATGTACTATTCACTCTCCAGGCCATGCAGTATATGTAAATGGAAACTAAGCTGAAAACCAGAGCATTTTGAATTCCCAATTTTCCTCATGCATTTACATATATGTATCTACATGGCCTATAGCAAGTTAGAACCCCCAATTAACACTGAAGTTATAGACCAGTGTTATAACATTAAAGCCACCTGCCTAATATTGTGTAGGTCCCCTCGTGCCATGAATGTTGTTCACTTCACCCGTCAGTAGTTTTAATGTTGTGGCTGATCGGTGTAAGGATTAGGTCAAACTGGTCAAACAGACGGACAGCCAGTTAAAAAACAGCTCATTTACATATATCAGTCTTACAGGCACAATATAAATATAGTCTGGAAAATAGAGAGGTTAGAACATAGTGATCTACAAAGAAATTATTGTTTCTGATTTTTGTACATAAAGCAACATAATTGTCAAACGGGGACCTCAGGGGGAATATAAACTATTATAAAAATGTTATAGGCCCTTTAAAGACCATAAATGAACTTGAACACAGTGTTATTTTGTTTAAAAAGAAGTCCGATTTAGATCAACTTTTAAAGTTTGCAGCAGCAATTTTTACAGTAATCTACTGTTTTCCTTCAAAAAATTATGTATTTTGGGAGAGACAGGTCAAGTTTCTTACCAAAGGTTCTCTGGTAGGAAAATGATATTTGCTTCCTAGGTTTAACCAATATGATTTTCTTTTGAGACTGATTCAATTCAAATGAGCATCAAAAACTCAGTCTTGAATATTGTAGCACTTGGAGCTCAGGGCTTCTTAGCAGTTCTGTTTTTGTTGATTATTTTTGTTAGTTTTCATTTTTTATTAGTTCTCTTAATTAAATGTGTTTTTTTGTGACGTTATTTTCTCATTAAAGTTTGGTTTTTAACTTTTGTTGCTAGTAAATTTATGGTATTTTTTATACACTCCGACCTGTAGTTTGACTATCATTGACTTTAACCCCTTGAACCCTAGGCTTAGTCTTCATTTGTTAATCCTAAGACTTATTACACAGTAACTATTTGGTAACTGAGATGAAATTAATATATAAATTACTAAATGCACTGTTGCAATTTTTAAAAAGTCTTCATTAACTACCATCACCATTTTGCCTCAGGGGCATCCCCAACACTGTTCCATTACTTTATAAGCTCAACTGAAGTTTGATAGGTCGCCCTTGAAGAGGAGATGCATTTGATAATTATTTCAGCAGTAGAACTTATACTTATTAGCATTTTTTCTTTTCAAACCTGAAAAAGCAGACAAATCATTGCATAAACCATAGCCATAACACACTTTAAATGTTTGATATTTCATTTCAAAACTATAATGTTCAATCTGCTGGGCTTTAGGCTGCAAACTACTCCATTATACAGTAGCATTGTTGGTGGAACTTCCCTACTTTACTTTGTCAGTTTGCATGCTAAAGGCTACATAGCTAACAACACCAGCAATTTTTACAGTAATGCCACTGTGTTCCTTAAAACAAGATGTATTCTGGGAGATACAGGTCCTGTTTTATGTCAAAGGTTCTCATTACCTGTAACCACTTAATCCTCACTAGGGTTGTGGGTACCTGGGACCCATCAGAGGGTCAACGGTTGTGAGGCAGGGTCTCACCCTGAGCGGGGCGCTAGCCCACTGCAGAGCACACACATCATTCATTCACACCTACGGCCAATTTAGAATTCACCTAACGCACATGTCTTTGGACTGTGGGAGAAACTGGAGACCCCAGAGGAAACCCACACCACCCCGAGGAGAACATACAAACTCCACACACACGGCCAGGACCTAGATTCGAACCCCCACCCCTAGGGGTGTGAGGCAACAGCTCTACACATCGTGCCACTATGGGGTGCTGTCAAAGGATCTTTGGTGGCAAAATTACATTTGATTCCTAGGCTTAACTGGTATGATCTTCTTCAGTGACTGGTAACAATACTGATATTTAGATCTCCAAACGCTACAATATTCAAGACATTGGATCCCAGCACTGCTAATGTCATCACTCAGGTACCCTTGAGCAAGGTACCGTTCCCACACACACTGCTCCCCGGGCGCCCCTCGTTGGTGGCAGCCCCCTGCTTCACTTGGTGAATGGGTTAAATGCAGAGAAAGAATTTCACACTGTTCGCACTGTGTGCTGTGATGTGGTGTGTTCACGCGTGACAATAAGGGGCCACTTTACTTTTATAACACTGGGAAAATTCTGAACTCTTCACAAGTTTTATGTTCAAACTGCAAACTCTGATTATCCCACTGAAACCAACTCAGCTGAGGGCAAGTGCGTCGCAAATGTGGAAATACACTCCTGGTGCCCCCTCCTGCAGCGATTGTATCACGGGTGTGACGCACTTCTGATGGCGAGTTGACGCTTGTGAAGTCGTGTTAAAAAACGAACTGAAACAGGAGCTCTGTAGGTGATTCTGTGGCGAGGGCGAGGCAGCCAGCCTGGCCGAGGCTGAACTGTAGAGATGAAAGTCATGAGCTCGGTGGCCCGGGCCCCGGGGCTCTCGGCATGGCTAAGATCTGTTAACAGCTCCCTTGAACCGAGGAGGAGATGACAGATGTGAGTGCTCCTCCTGCTCCCCAGTCCAGCCTAATAGCACCATTTATCATTTCCTTGTATATTTATTTCTCTTCGAAAAGGCTCTTGTTTCGAGGAAGCCTCTCTGGTGGATTTGATCGTCAGAATCAGATCTGTTTCACACGTTCACGGTTGCTAATGTGCTGTGATCGCTGGGCATCGTGTGTCTCATCCGAGGTGTTTGCTGAAGGTGGGGAAAAGAAATCACAGCATTGTCGCTCGGTGAGGTTCTGAGATCATCTGGATTCTTAAAAGAGAGACAGAAAACAGCCGCTTGGATTCGCTGGCCTGAAAGAAAAGGCCCTGCACTAATGAGGCCTGGTGGGTGGATGTCGTGAGTAGTCAGTCAGGGTTAAAAATATATCACTTTGGGGTCAGTTCTCACTTCTGGACATTTTTTTTTTATTATCATTTATTCTCTTCTATTTTTTTATTAGGATCTTTTTATTACATTTTATACCTTTTATTACTTTTCCATCACTTAGGTTGGCGAATGTTTACAAAAATATAAAGCCATCCAGCACAAAACACCAGGTTTAATAAATCAGGTTACATAAAAACAATGGATCCAATGGATCTGAGTCTTGTTTTCTGACGCATCTATTGTCCTGTTTTGTTTGTCTTGTTGTGTGTATTCTTTTGTCTTCCACTGACTTTCATTGATTCTTTATTTTGTTTATTTCATGCTGTTTTTTTCTTTTTGCTACTTTAAATTACTTGATTTAAATAGCCAGTTGCAACTTACATGTATAATCTATTATATTATGTAGAATATAATATCATGAATCATTATACATAACCTATGCATTACTTATTAATCATTTGTTGTATTATTATTATATATAACATATACATTACATATATGTTATATGCACTATAATATATATTGTGGAAATGGTTAAGCTGTGAGAATGGATGTATATAAAGGTGACTCGATTTGAAAATGTAGTCACGGAACTGAGTCCTTCTAGCCTGTTGGTTTAGCAGGATTCTCATTGTTTTTCAGAGCTAAATCTTATATTGACCTACATTGAGGCCTACTACGAGTTTAGAAGCATAAAGATTTTTAAGATGGGTACCCTCCCCCCCGCACCCCACCCCCACCCTTGAAGTATTACATTTACTTAAACTCAAGTGTATTTGTGAGGAGAAGAATCTACTTTTGCTGAGTTTTGGTCATGTTCAGTAATGTTTTAGGTCCTTATTCCTGTTTTGTGTTTGTTTTATCACCATTGAGCTTCGCTTCAGTTTATATTATCCCAAAAACCGAAAGGGTTCTATGCTGATAGGTGCCGGATGAACTAGATTCCTTTGCAGTTCTATAAGGGGTTGATTGACCTGGTACTTTTTGGTTGATTTTGGTAGCTACTTTCAGTTTTCCTCAAGTCATTGTTTCTTTAAAGAAATAATACATTTACTTGCCCAGGCTACTCGACTGAAGTTACACTACACAACTCTGGAGTCCGGTATAAAAACTTTAGAGTGAAACTTTAGAGCGCCACCTGAATGAACAGAACGAAATAATTCAGAACATAATGAAAGAATAACAGTCCTGCTGTGGGCACGTATAGCTTCCACAGGTCCTGGCACGGGAACAGTCTTGCTCTGTTTTCATATTAAGTACCATTAGTCCTGTTAGGCCTGTCAGATCTGCCCTATTTGAGATGTCTTTGTGGGGATTTATTTACTCACGCTACATGGCTGTTTTGCCAGCGAGTTACTTTGGCATGAGAGTGCACAGACCTATAAGAGGAAAATCAATACGTTTTCAGAATCGCTTCCATCCACATAGGCTATAATGCATGGAAGGACATCTGTGTTAGTTAACGGCCGATTGACCATTTAACACAGAATAGACTGCACCGTAAATCTGGCCAGGAATCTTAGTCAGTATAAATATCCTCCCATTTCAATGACGTGAAAATCATGGCATTTTATCATATTTATTCCTGTTTCTGAATTCCATTTCCTCTTAAAACGGACAAGAACGTTCCTGCAGTCCACGGCTACTGTGATGTGAGTCTAAATATTCCAAATGCACTATATGGACAAAAGTATTGGGACAGCTGACCATTACACCAACAGGGACTTTAATGACATTGCATTCACATATATATAGATTTTAATATGGAGCTGGTCCCCCTTTGCAACTATAACAGCTTCCACTCTTCTTATAAGGCTTTTCACAAGATTTTGGAGTTTCTGTGGGAATTTGTGCCCATTCATTCTGTAGAGCATTTCTGAGGTCAGGTACTGATGTTGGACGAGAAGGCCTGGCTCGCAATCTCCGTTCCAGTTCATCCCAAAGGTGTTGGATGGGGTTGAGGTCAGGGCTCTGTGCAGGCCAGTCAAGTTCTTCCACACCGAACTCATCCTACCATGTCTTTATGGATCTTGCTTTGTGCTCTGGGGCACAGTCATGCTGGAATAGAAAAGGGCCTATCCCAAACAAACTGTTTCCACAAAGTTGGAATCATGCCGTTGTCCAAAATGTCTTGGTATGCTGTAGCATTAAGATTATCCTTTACTGGAGGTAAGGGGCTACCTGAATTCAATAAGTAAGTGTCCCAATACTTTTGTCCCCATAGTATAAATGGACTGTTTGGACATGACTAGAGCGTTTCCTCTGTGTTCAGTGTACTCGCCCTTTAAGACCAGGCGCACCGTGAGACTACCTTATAAAAAATCAACAAGAGGAGGTGGGGCTTAGCTCAACCCTCAACGTCTGCACCAATCAGCGACTGGCAGACCGCAGCGACCAGCGATGGCTGACCCAATCAGATGCGTTCTGATGATCGTGTTCGTGGTTGCCAGATTGGGCTTATTCCTTTAATAGAAGGGCTGTTTTTGCAGATGTAAGCCCCCTGCAGAGACGGCGGGTGGTCGTCTGTTCCGTGTGTCCACAGCTGTTTTTACCTATAAAGCCGACGGCGTTTTGCTGCTGATGTGAAAAACGGAGTGTTAATGATGCTTCAGGCTGAGAGAGAAGAACACATTTGGTGAATCTGGCAACCCGGCGAATATGACGCGCAGGCTGTAATACAGTTGTGGCGAGAGGAGCGCTCCACTGTCGCATTTTTGTGCTCTGGACGGAGCGAGAGACGACGGGAATGAGGGGTCACTGGCGTCCTGAGCCCCAGAGGTCCAGCCTGAGCAGCTAAGCTCTCCTCCAGGGACGGCTCTTGTGGACTAGGTGCGTTCCTCCACACTGCTGCAGGACCGGAGCGCTGGTAATGGCACTCTTCTTGTGTTTCCTCTGCCTTTAGAGCTGCTTTAACTTCAGCTCACATCCCTCATCCCTCACTTTCCCTCCAGACTGGACCTCCAGACTGCTTCCATCCTGACTGGGCTCTCTTCTCGTTCATGATCATAGCTGGTGTGTATCTGGGTCGAGAAATGAATGCGGACTTGGCACGTGAAGGCAGGAGCGTGTATTAACCTACTGTGTGTGTGTGCCAGCTTTTGTAAGCTATATGTATAGAATACGCACAGAATAGTCTATATATATATATATATATATGTGTGTGTGTGTGTGTGTGTGTGTTCCTCTATGCTATATGTATATAATACACACAGAATAATGTACATATAATATGTATATATATATATATTATATATACACACTATATTATACATTATATATACATGCTATATACTATATATATATATATATTACATATAGGTGTGTGTGTATAATAATGATAATTATTTGCTTTAAAGCTTTAGAAACAGCCCCTTCTAACCTCTGGGTGGTTATGTAAACAAGAACAGGCTCACACAGCCAGAAAAAAATCGAACTGGTCTCATTAAACGACTTATAAATCACATTCAATTACTTATACATTACTATGATGACAGATGGTACTGTATAGTCCCAGCCTAAGTGTGTGTATGTGTGTGCGTGTGTGTGTGTATGTGGTCTGTGTTCATCACCTTTATGGAGATCAGAACAGTGCCACTGAGAATCAGTGCACACAGAAGATTATTCATTTTCTGTATTATCAGAAGAGAACCGAAATATAGGCATGGTTTATGTTCTCCTGAACCGTTCTCGTAAAACGGGTAACCTGACATTTATAGTGGTCGTGTGAAAAGTCATGTCTGTGCTGCGGTGAAGTTTTTGTTTTAAGTGTCGTTTGTGCTCCAGTAGGGGTTTCTTGCTCACACACACACATTCTGTGTCTTCATATCCTTCCATGACCAGTGGTGACTCAGTGACTCAGTCAGTCAGTCAAGGATGGACAGCGAATGGACAGGGCAGATTTGTACATTTGTGTCACTCTATGTCGTGATCCCACAGTGGTGTGTGAAGGTACTGAATAAGTAATAAGTAAGTGCCCTCTTGCCACAGTGTCGTGTCGTGATGGCTGGACTCCTTTCTCTTGAAATTTGACAGAATGGTGAAATTTTGGGAAGTGAATTGCTTCGTGTTTAATTAAGGAGCTGCTGATTTATTAGTTGGGACTCCCAGCAGAATCTGATCAGGATTGTAACAGCCTTTCAGTTTAAATGATTCATTACGGTCGTATTTCGAATGTCTTTCACATGTCAGTTGAGCTGCCACTCTAACTAATGGATTCTTATGTGAAGAGAGTCCAGTGTAGATTTGCTCTGTTTGCTCAGCGCACTAAACTGGACTTTAAACCTGTAGAGAAACACGTCCCAATATCAGTCCATTTTGACCCAACAATGCTGTTAGTATGTTGTTATTTCACTAAAGATTTTTTTTTTTGCCTCATTTCATTTGAACCCTTTTTTGCCTCATATTGAGTTGGGTCGGAATAATTTGTGCTATAGTTCTGTACAAGGCCGCTCTGTTCAGTAATGTAATGTGTGTCAATGTTGAATCCCGAACAAGCCATTTTGCCCCGGCCCAGCCACTCACTCAATATTTTCCCATTAGAGATGGCTGTGCTGACCAGGCCGCGAGGCCACTAGAAGGCACTGGTGATTGATGTGTTTTGTTTCGTGCATCTCCAGCCGCTACGAAACTGATGTAGAATACAGGTGAGTCTCACTTTCTGCAAGGAAGGATTAGGTTTGAGTTGATTTACGTCAGTGTCGGGAATCGCTGATAGCTTCCATCTATCAGGATTGTCAGTCACGTTTGAATATAAGAAAGTACATTGTGTGCAGCTAAAAATGCACAAGAATTGTTTTGTAACCATTGCCTTTTTGAATGAATGTTTTTTTAAAGTGTAGTTCTTGCCCTGAATCGCCCCTGATATGTCTGGTCTCACGACATTCTGTAGCAGTAACTTTTTGTGTTAGCCGTTGTCGTGCTTGTTAAACAGACAAAGCCTGTTCGCAGACTTTCACACAAGGAGCCACCATTCTTTGTGAAACACAAATGAGGGCTTAAAAGATTTTGACAATGGATTACATCAACGGTATTCAGAACAACAAGGCCACACAGTTTCACTGATGTGAAGCACCAAAAGCTACTTGAGTTCTTGAGCTCTTATAGTCAGCATATAATTACATATCAGTTTTATGAAGTTTTGACTTTACTGTTTTCCCTTTAAGGCCCCATGGTGGCGCAGTGGGTAGCGCTGTTTCCTCACACTTCCAAGGTCGGGGGTTTGAATCCGGGTCCTGGTCTTGTGTGTGGAGTTTGCATGTTCTCCTCGTGGTGCCGTGGGTTTCCTCCAGGGTCTCCGGTTTCTCCCACAGTCCAAAGAAATGCGCGTCAGGTGAATTGGGCATTCTAAATTGACCATAGGTGTGAGTGTGTGAGTGAATGGTGTGAGTGTGTGCGCGCCCTGTGGTGGGATGGTGCCTTGCCCAGGGTGAGTCCCTGCCTCGCCCCCCGTAGACCCCAGGATGGGCTCCAGGTACCCACAACCCTAGCAGTTAAGCAGTAACAGAAAATGAATGAATGTTTTCCCATTAAAATAGTTTCATTAAGCTACAATATGTACGCCTGACTCACTAAATAAGTGAAAATAGTGTCAGTTAAAAGTTCATTTAAAGCTGAAATGAGACTATTGCTGGATGCTGCTGGGCAGAGGTGTAGCAAGGAGGAAAATTTTGGGTTTGAACATGAATTATGACCTTCCTGAATGTTATATGAGAGCATAACATAGTGCACATACAGCACAGCTGATTATAAAAGTGTCAGATAACATAATCTTAAAAGTGCGCAATAATGATCATCGTAAAAGGTCAGCGATGTCATGCTTATGATTTCTCTGTGTTTAATCAAATCAAATGTTAAGCAAACATGTTCCTTTATTTGAATAATCACACTTTATTGGCTGCCAGCCTCCACAGTGAGAAACAGAGCTGAACATTCAGCAGTACGTGTTCTTCCATTTTTTTTACGGCTTCCAGCTAGTTAAAAAGAGAAGGCGTGGTTCAGACGGAGCGAAGTTGAAGACAGAAACCTCAGAAATTTTGGATCATTTTGTTCTAATTGGTATGTTATTTAAATCATTTTCAGTGCATCCATCATAGGGGTATTTTATCTCCTATAAATATTATTAATAAGGTAAGACGTGTTGACAGTATTTTGTGCGTTAATTAATGATAATTAATGATAATTAATTAATTAATGATAAATTCTGAAGACAGTGGCTGCTTCTTCTGCTTATCAGTTTAATTTACAGATCCTGCAGTGATTTTATTGAGCATATGGTGTCAGGTAGCATTTGAGATACTTAACTGTTTTACTGTTTAAATTGTTCGTTTTATTAGTAATAAATATTTTATAGAAATGTCCTTATATGTAAACAGCAAAATTTTACACTTCCTTTGGGCCGGGCTCCTTTGGCTAATCGAGCCTTTAACACAAACCTGTAGGTAAGATATTTTAACAAATAAGCAGAACTGTGAGGTGTTTGTCAAGCGTCACTTCCTCGTGAGTTACCAACACACTCCTTATTATTATTATGTGTAAAGAAAGATGAGAGTTTTGAAGTTTGATCATGTTTTAGGTGAACAGCAAAGTTACATTGAATGAGGTTGGTGAGCTAAATTGTAGGGCTGAAAAATTAGTGTGAGGCTGCGTTTGGCTTCTTGGTGCCACTGAATAGCGCCCCCTTGTGGTTCATCGTTAGCCTTCTGAATGTGAGTGAGTGAGTAAGTTATATCTAATGAATATGAGATTTTAAGAACATAATAATAACATGTTAATATGTTAACAGCTACAACAACAATAACAATACATTAAAAATAAAGCTTCAGAAACAGCCCCACAGTCTTTATTTGATACTCCTTTTTTCTGTGCTTGCTGAAATGGAGGGTGTAACCCCACCCACGGGGGGATATTTCTAGTATGTTTCACACAATCATATTTAGGATGCACAGACCTGCGTTTCATACTGTGGTGTCTCTAGCGAACACTGTTTGCATGACATGCGGGCACGTGGAACCCTGGTAGAGCCAGTCGGATAGATGAACAAGCCTCATTAGCTTTGACGTAGGAAAGTTATTGATGGGACATACAGGGCATGTATATGGTGTGAACACAAGACCAAGATTAACCTACTTAAAAAGATTTAGGCTCACTGGGGATTTGCATGTTGTGTATGTCTTAATTCCTGTGCAGTTTTGGATTACGGAACTTTCAGTGTCAAGCCAGCGCGCTAATTGAGGGCCTAATTGCTCGTAATACAGCAGGAAGAATGTAAGTTCTCCAAAAATACAGAACTAAGCTGTCAGAAATGAATGTTGTCATAACAAGATCCTAAAATGCATGTCGATAAATGTGTCACGGCTGGAGAAATAACACCTCTGACATTACGCGTCTGACCGAGGCTTAGTCATACGGCATCATGCAGAGTTGTTTATGATCCTCGGCCCTGCAGAGCATGATGTGTCTCGCTGTAATTAAACAAAGATGTTAGCCTACATCTTAACCAGTGCTGCGTGCTGCTTGACCAAGCTGACGTATTAAATTAGCCCTTTTTCTTTAGGCTTTAGTCCTCAGGATGCTAGGTTTCAGCAGCGAATGGGGATCTGTCATGAGAGCCTTCGTCGTGTGGACAGTACATCCTCAGCTGGGGTGAGAATTTTACTGAAGACTTTCCCCCCATTCAGTAACCTTTAGATGGTCCATGCAGAGGCACAGCCCTGGTTCTTTCTCACATCCTGGCATAAGACAAAGCACGCTTGGAGTATAGTATATCCAGCGATTAGAGGTGATATGTCACACTTGTGGCGTGTTTATATTTGGATCTGCTTTTGCTGCGTTCGATGGAAAAGTCTGTCTAAACTCAGTTCCTTAATGGCTTTCTTGCGTACATAAGGCTCGGACTGCTAAGTGCATTAACCAGAGGTATGATTCAAGATAAACGTGTTGGTGACTGTATCCTCTGTGTCCTTGGTGCTTATTCAGAAATCCTTTAAGATTATTCATGTCAAACTTAGATCTTGTTAAATGATTGTGTTGTCTTAATTGTTTTTTTGTTTTTTACAGTACATCTTTTGCACTTTCCTTTCAAATTATAAACCAACTAGAAAAGAAAGCACCCAGCGATCTGCCATGTGGGGAGGGTGGGGGGGTTGGGGGGGGGGGGGGGAGGGGGGTGTGTGAGTGTGGGGGGGTGGAAGGTTTGAGTGTGAGGATGTGTGGAACAGTTGTTTGTGAGTGTTGGGTAGGTGGAAGGGGTGTGTGTGTGAGTGTGGGGTGGGTGGAAGGGGTGTGTGAGAGTGTGGGGTGGGTGGATGGGGTGTGTGGGGGTGGGTGGAAGGGGTGTATGTGAGTATGGGGGGGTGGAAGAGGTGTGTGTGGTGTGGGTGGAAGGGGTGTGTATGAGAGTAGGGATGGGTGGAAGGGCTGTGTGTGAGTGTGTGTGTGAGTGGAAGGGGTGTATGTGAGTGTGGGGGTGAGCAGAAGGGGTGTATGTGAGTGTGGGGGGGTGGAAGGGGTGTGTGCGAGTGTGGAGGTGGTGGAAGGGGTGTGTGTGAGTGTGGGGGTGGTAGAAGGGGTGTGTGCGAGTGTGGGGGTGGTGGAAGGGATGTGTGTGAGTGTGGGGGTGGTGGAAGGAGTGTGTACTAGTGTGGGGGTGGTGGAAGGGGTGTGTGTGAGTGTGGAGCAGTGGTGGCTGCTCTAAGACTACAAGGGACACTCCGCTTCCTCTAATATGTCAGAAAATAAATGCTCAAATATGTTGTATCTGTATTGCTTTTAGATCGAGTTCAACTTCACGACCAGCTCGTTCAGAATCAGAGTTTCTTCTCATACATTTCCGTGCAGCTCAGTGCATTAAACCCTCCTGAAGCGCAGCATCACTGGACCTATAGCCCGGCACAGAAGAGCTTTTTTCACTGCAGAGAAGCTGGACAGTGATTGGATAAATGCAGAAAAATCGTCACTTCCAGGGAAGCTCAGTGTCTTTGGGAGTGAATGGAGCAGTTTACGTTTACATTTACGTTTACGTTTACGCCATTTAGCAGATGCTCTTATCCAGAGCGATATACAGCAGTGCTTTAATAATCCACATCTGTTCTTCATACCTGTAAAGCTAAACTTAAATCAACATCTGCTTTTGACTAAGTTACTGCTAGCTA
>JBBPCZ010041434.1:0-13287 GCA_037974445.1 Brycinus macrolepidotus
CACACACACACACACACACACACACACACACACACACACACACACACACACACACACACACACACACACATTTAGAGAATATGGTGAGCGATGACTTGTTTAACCATATTACTAGTATCTACAGTTCTTGTACCACTAAACTCACAATGAAGACAAACATACTCAAGGTGAGAGTGCTTGCATGATCAATCTCCTGAAATCGCACTGAAAACTTATGGGGGATTTTGAAAGTTCGAGACCATCAGAGGGACCCTCGTTGAATTGAAGACAATTTGCCAAAAGCAAAAATTGCCACGGTGCAAAAAGCCCAAAATGGAAATTTGTGGTATCTGAATTTTTTTCTGTCTGTTTTATTTTCTTAAAACCTTTGCTTTGCTTATGAATACATAGTTTTAGCTTATATTTATGAGATCAAAGTCAAGATATTCTGTGTGTGAGTCTGAAGGGGATATATATCCACTGGGAATATATTAACCATAAAAAATGGCTTATTACTCATTTACCCTCACTGTTCTTGCTAACACTGTCTGATCATGTCCTGAACTGCTTTTAAAACTCATCTACTAACCCTTTTAAATACAGGTGTAAAAAAATACATAATTATTAGTTTAGCACATAAAATAGGATCAACTGCTTCAAATTCATCTAATTAGTGCAGTTCCACAGATTTGAAATAGACAAGAACCGAAAGGGCATAAATATTTTCACCTAATGTTACAATTCCTACTAATCTCTTTAAATTCTTGAATACTGAAGGTGTGACTGCTTTGAATCCACTGATTTTCTATATATTATCAGCCATGACATACATAATTAATTTCAGAATTATGAAATCTTGTCGTATTTATTTATTTATTGAAATTTTGGTTATCATGTTTTGGGTCACAAACTCTAACATTTTTTTCTGTACAATATATTGATTTATGGCACTTTTGGTAACAGAAAAGGAAACAGTACAACAACATTTCATTTACAACATGACATAGACCAGTCATTAGTCAGTCAATTAATCTCAATCTCTCTTTGTCTCTCACTGTTTTTGCACACAGTCAGTTCAACTCCTTTCAGCTGCTGGACACTTGCACATCCTCATCTTTCAGCTTTAACTGCTGGTTATACCTGTAACAGACAAGACAGACAGGGTCATTTGCAATTTATCTTGCATATATATGGCTTATGTGTGTATGTGTGATGACTCATTAGCTAATCTGCTTATGTGTCTGTAACATACTTAGTAAGTAGGTATATCTGTTCAGCTATAAAAAAACCCTTACTAACCTGCAAAATCCACCATGTCCTCTGTGAAGGACATTTGTAGGACAAAGATGAATGTGCAGCCCAAGTATAAACAAAGATTAGCATTCTCAGTCCTACTGCAATCTTATTTTAAGTCATTCATTTGCAAGGTTGAGAACTGGTTCTGTTAATCACTCTTGTAGCTAAACTAGGTTTGAGAGCAAGAGCCCCAAATACAACATTTCTCAGTAAATTCTGGCATACTGAAATTGTACACAGTGAATTATTTCTACTGATCAATTTGATGTAAATAACAAATTAAACTTTTCTTGCCTTCACAATCATTCACTGTTTTGTTTCATATTTCACACTCAGTATCATCAGTATAAAGTTCCTGAATTAACCAAAGTAATATATGAGGATAAATACAAGTGCTTACATACTTTCAGAAACACTTTTTTCCTGGAAAATATATCAGGAAACAAAAAACTATTTATGTAACATTTCAGTTATTAGTTATCTCATTCTCGAAGTTCTGATTTAGTATCTTAAAATACTGACTTATTGTAATCAAGATTTTCAATTATTTATAAGAAAATTCAAAATGTTAAAAGAAAGTAATTCAATATTTGGGCATACTAAGTCATTATTTGGGGAATATTGAGGTACAATTTTAAGAAAATAAGCCTATTATTCTTTTTCTTTTACACTTTACCCATACGTTTCATTCGAGTCACATGAAGCACCAGCACGGTCTTTTCAAACTACTGCTAACACAGTGTCATTAGACTTCTCCACATGCTTGGAGAATGCTAACTGCCAAATCTGTAAGTGAACTCATGCCCACACTGGTTAGCATCACACTGAGTGCTGTGGGGGAGGACTATCCTCCAGCCAGAAACAAAGAAGCAGGTTTAAGCTCTGTATCCTGTTTCACTAGGAATCATCTTCTGAAGCCTTTGAATACTTAATACAACAATCATTGAAGACACAACCGACATGACTGAAAGTATAAATGTGGACAATCACGAAGACATGAAAAGCCATGCGCACTCACCTCCAGATTCTGATGAGCTGAATGGATCCACACATACCCAAGAAAAAGTTTACTGCAAAGAGTGCCCAGTTCTTGGGAATGATCACCAAGCAGTACCTTGACCAAATGAAGCCTAGAACAGAATGAGGACACAGGGACAACAGCTATGATATTGGTACCATGCATGCAACTTACTGACTGGTCATCATAGAGTTAAAAATTCTAGGGATAATTTTTGCTCTTTCTTGAGGGTTTCAGTGTGACCTCCTAACTGTAATATTTTTACATATAAAAAGGTTCAAACCTCTTTAAAACTCTATTTAGTCTACTGCTGCATGGATTCTTAGATTTTTTTTTTTACTTTTGGGGTAAATATTATGAGGTATTACAAAGAACCACGCCCAAAACATTAAGGGCTTTGGGTTTTTAAGAGTTCAACTGCAGTTCTACAAGGATGGCAAAATGAACGGGTTACATCGCATATTATTTGAGGCTAGGCTAGTAACTTCAGATTGAACATTTTTTTCTGATTTTTTCTGAATTTAGACTGAATATACCTGGATTAGCATTATGAAAAAGTCTGCCATTTATTTCTGGTTTCAAATGCAGTAAAATCAATAAAATGAATAAAATGCATACAATTTAACACAATATTCTAGCAGTTCTGCTTTCAGGAGAACGATAAATGTCATCAAACATCAGTCTGAAATGCTGGGCAAATCTAAACACCTGTCCCTGTTTTATTTAAGCGAATGATATGATCCCGATATTACGGTGCATCCATAAATATAATGAAGAAATCAGACTAGTGCAGATTAATGTAAAAGCAGAACAAGATACTTTTGATATTGCTATTTGACATCTTGGAGAGATATATTGTCACCAGCAATGCAACACGTTTCAAATGCTTTCAATAAGAGAAGCTGCAAGTAATTCTAAAAAAAAAAAAAAAAGAGCAGAAAACAGCATGCTTTTACCAATTTACCGACCCATTCCAGGTACTCTGTGACACTGTGTGGCTGAGCTCTGTAGGAGCGCAACTTGAAAAGTGCATGAACAGAAATACCAGACTGACGCACAAAGCAGCTGTTGTCCTATGAAGATGCAAGAATAGATCTGCAGCGTTGTGTAGATTTAACTATAGCGATTGGCATCACTCCTGCCAGAAGTCACACACAAAAAGACAAGTTCATGAGAGTTTATGAGCAAGGCAACGGGAAAGGATATACATCTTTCTGGTTTGAGAATGGTTCAAATGCAATTTTATATGACACAGAGAGAGAGGGCTGAGAGGCCGCCACTGGCAGCCCTTGTGACACATTACAAGATTCTGTTTCTTGGATTAATTTCAAATTCTTTTTAGGCCACATGAGACTCATTTATGGCTTATGGCCCTGGCTAAACACCAGAAACCTCAGTCACACTATAATTGTTGGGACTACGCTGACAATAGGATTATGAGAGGGTGTGTGCTTCTATTTCTGTTTCTTAAAAAACACATTCATGCAGCGCACTAAGAAACGTGAGTCTCATAGAGGTAATATCAAACGTACACAATGAAGGGCAGCCACAGACATGCCTGACCCTCCAGTATACATCTTCGTAGTTAGGTACCTGTGGCTGTGATAACACAGGACTGCGACAAGCTGAGCTTTTCTGGTGGGCGTGTCATATCAGAAAACCCAGCAACAACCAAACCCTGCAGAGAGATGAGTGAAAGTAAAAAGAGAGCGAGACCATAAAAATAAGTATAACCATTCATATTTTTTTTCCAAATTATACACCTAATTAAACTAACATCTACTCAAAGCTCTAAATCTATCTATATAAGTTCTTTGATAAGAGGACCAACTGCTCATTTCATGTCTGTGTAACTTAACAGATGTTCGTTTGGAGGCTGTTACTGAATAATCAGTGGAGATAGGAATAAATCTTTCTTGCCCACCGGGTCCATGGTCAAATGTGATGTAATATAATATAAAACTCCCAGAAAAGGAGGACAGCCACAAATTCAAACCCTGCAAAACAATTTCTGTGTGGCTATCCAGGAGCCACATTATCACAGTAAGACAACGGATTCAGCAGCAAATAGCAAACTAACAGCAGAAATCTTAGGCATCAAAATCCTCCAGAAAGAAGTCACATTCAGAACAACTCTCAGTAGTTGACTGTCCTCTATACCACCCACCCTAGCAGTCTGTCCCCTGTTGTTTTTTCAGGATCCTGAGATTGCCCATTAGCTTGTGAGCAGTATATCAGAACATCTTGGTAGGGAGGAATGGTAGAGAGTTTCTACATCAGTACTCTTTATATTGAGATAATAAACCTTCTTTAAATGAGCCATCCAAAGTGTTCTTCTTCATATTCCTGATGGGCTGTAGGTGGGATGTGCAAAATAAGTGCATGTTAGTAGTGGGTGGTATGGGCAAAAACGTATACCATGTTACAATTAAAATTTCTGATGGTTTCAGTTTATGTCACGGTTTTGAGAGTACAGTAAAGTACAGTTTTAGCTCAATTAGTTTAGATTTTAAACATTATGCTTAAATCCAAACTGAGGACGAAGGTTCAAAACTATTATTTAAAGAAAAAAACAAATTATCCTCCTAGAGTGAGAATAATCTGCCTCTTCATTAGAGAATATGCCCTTTTAAAAATGAACAGTTACAGCGTTTGCTTGTATGGTTAAATGCAGAGTCTCATGAAAATGCTAATTTCAGCGAGGTCTGGGCCTTCTGTGTTTCACAGATCCCACCAGTTGACCACTTCACCTCTAATGACTTGTTTCTGGGTGGCTTTCCTGTAGCTCGACTCATGCTTTGTCTGTGTGTGAACTGGCCTATTTCCATTAGCAACACATCAGTGCTATAAGCATGTATGCTGTTTGTGTTGTGTCCAAAATTTGCAGTCTAAAAAAGTTCTGAAGGTAGTTACAAAACTCAAACCTTCAGAAGAATTTTAACGGTGTCTTGGATGAATCAGTATAACCACCCACTACCAGAACATGTATTACAAAATAGTTGTAATGGCATTAACAGTCAATACAGTTGTGTAACATTTGGCGAGCAGCATTTCCATTACAGATACTTTTAATTAATGTCATACCTTTCTTTTGCCCTTTTACCACTAGAGCAGCAATAACCCAGTGCATAAAAGTTTATCTTCTATGAGCAGGTTTCACAAGGGGCAGAGGTTGGCTAAGTTAGAATTTAACGTTACAATCCTCTGTGGTTGTATAAGTAAGAATAAGAATGAGAGAGAGAGAGAGAGAGAGAGAGAGAGAGAGAGAGAGAGAGAGAGAGAGGCAGACAGACAGAGAGAAAAAGACAAAAACTTTTGCTATAGTTTTAAATTAAATAGCAAGTAAGATTCATCTCACCCATTTGAAGACAGGCGCCCAGAAGAAAACCGTCTTTGGGCCTAAATGAACACATCAGAAAATGTAGTTGGCTACTGAAGTGTAGAAATGTAACACTCTTCATTTTGACTCACATACTCCAAGAGTACGTGACGCGAGAAATGGAACAGTAAAACCTGGTATTAAAGGCTACAATGCCGGTGGTCTTCTACATGCCAGCAGGACAGCTCTGGCCTGCCTGTGGTATCTGGCACAAAGACAGTAGCAGTAGATCCTATAAGTCCTGCAAGTTGCAAGGTGGAGCTGCCACAGATCAGGCTTGTGGTTCATCCTACAGATTCTGGATCAGATCGAGAGGCCAGAGCAGCACCTTGAAATTTTAGTGTTCTGCAAGCAATTCTCAAACATCAGGGAATATTGTTGCCCTGAAGGGGTGTGCTTGGTCTGAAACAATGCACATGTCAAATTGGCATATACATGGATGCCAGGAAAACAATATTTCCCAGCAGAACATTGACCAGAGTATCACGGGTCTTATCAGACCAGGCGACCTTCTTCTATCGCTGCAAGCTCTAGTTCTGACATTCATGTGCCCAGGGGTCAGCATGAGCACTGACTGGTCTGTGATTGCACAGCCCCATACTCAGCAGGTTTCAATGCATTGTGTGTTGTGACATTTCTCCTGTAACCAGCACTAAAATTTTCGTTTCAGTTTATGGTTTCTCCCTCCTTAGATCACTGTAGTTGTTCAGTTATTTCTTGGTCAGCTCCAACAAAAGCAGGTACCTCAAGTAGTTAGCAGAACACTAGGGAAGAACTGAGCACCAAGGAGTTATGAAGTGCAAAGGACCAAAGAATTATAAATAAAAAATTGAACGTAAAATATGGGTGATATATTAAGAGAGCCATAAATTAATATTGACATTAATACTGACTATTAAATTAAAGCTGACAATATGTTTTTACACTCATCATTATTTTATCAGTTTAAATATCATGTGTGCAGTGCAAATACAAAAAAGTACATAAAAAAGAAAGAAAAATTAGTTACCAGTTAAATACTGACAAACTGCACTGTGTGTGACCTGCCTGTCTATTGAAAGGTAATGTCATGGGAAGCCAGTTCTTAGTAGGCCAGACAGAACAATCACCATATTTTGAGAAAGTACTGGGATGCAAATCAGTAGTGAGAGCAGAATGTGCTGGCCACAGTTAGACTCAATATCTTGAAATGCTTCCCTGATGAATGTGAAGTTTACCTGTAAAAGAGTGAGATATTAAAACAAAATCTGCACATTGAACAGACTAAAAATGTGTTCATAATTTACCTTTTTAAATTTGGCATAGGCAAACATGCCAGGCTTCACTCATCTACACTAAAATGCTTCTGCTAAATCTTTACCAGTGTGGCTCATCGTGCTCAACAGCCAGTTACTTCTGACTTTCTAACTTACTATGTTTTTTGATTCATGTTACTTAAATAGGACAATGCAAGTTTGGCCTATTAAAAAGAAAAATATTAAGACTGTGGCTAGTGCTAGTGTGTTTCATGTGTTCATTAGGTCTGAGCTGCGATAAAAAAAACACACCAAAAAACAGCTTAAGCCAATTTGGCTGTAAAGAAATTTGAATTTTGAATTAATATTAACTGAAAGAAAAGCAATAAGAATAATGTTGTACAAAAAAAGTGTCCAAGTGCAGCGCAAAGGTTAGTCCTAACACATTCTTCTCTCATTCCTCAAACACAAACAGCAGTAAAGTCGAACAATTATGAGAATTTCACAGAAAAAGAACCTGACTTTGACTCTGAACTCCAAGAAGGGAGTTTCACATAGCATAGTGTTTCTGTAGATGGCCAAGCCAATAGTCTTATCAAAGTTTGCCACATATTTGTTCAAGGCACCATGTCACCAGGGTGCTACTTTTCCAACCTTGAAAAAGCAGTCAAGCTTTCAAGGACTGCCATCTAATTTTCCATGTTCCTCATTTGACAGAACTTTCCAGTTGGTACTGACTTTCTATAATACAACCTGTCCTGAAGTAAGGACAAAAAGATGAACAGCCAGTGTAAAGTGTCCATTTGTCACACGTGAACACACCACAGCACACAGTGTGAAACTCTTTCTCTGAATTTAACCCATTCACCCAGTGAAGCAGCGGGCAGCTGGGAACACAGCGCCCGGGGAGCAGTGTGTGGGGATGGTACCTTGGTCAAGGGTACCTCAGTGGTGCCACTGGCAGTCCTGGGATTCAAACCCACTAGGCCACCAGCCACCCCTGTTTTTTTGTGTAAAGTGTGGTGGGTTTATTACTAATATGCATAACGTGCAATTGGAAAACATGGGGAAATATATCTAAGTTCTCTGAAAGGGTTTCAATACAGCCCTCCAAAAAAGTGGGCGTGGCCAAGACGACTCCTGCTACCTCACGTGATAAATGATGTCGCTTTAGAATAAACCAATGGCTTCTAAGCTTCATGCCAGGAAGTGTCAAAACTTCACTGTATAAGGCCAGTTTAAAGTTGTGCAGCTGCTTCTTATTAAAAGATATGTTTCTAGCAAGGTTCGATTCATTTTGTGGTTGTCTCAGGTGCAGAAATGAAACAGATGATGATACTTTGAATAAGGAAGACCTACCTGCTGGATGGTTGTACAGGGGTCTCAGTTTGGGGGGCAGCATGAGCTCGATCCTGTCCAGGGTCCTGTGGTATGTGGCCCGCAGGCTGGCCGAGTAAGAGCGGCTCTGCTGCAGCCGCAGACCCAGTCTGGCGCAGTTCATGACGGTCTGATTGCGCTACTCCCGCTGCAGCTCCCGGACGGGTTCTCCGAAGAGCTCCTCCAGCAGAGCCGAGTAATCTCCTCACACCAGCTCCCCTCCCTTCGGCACGGCCAATCACAGCCCAGCTTCATCAGCGCCTCGGAGCGCCACGTGACCTCCACAAACTGTACTGCTCTTCTACCTGCAGGTGGCGCTGTTGTACCGAAAACACGCCGCCGTGGTACAATTTCGGTTTTGGAGGAAGTGGTGAAAACACCTCGTGGAGTCGTCAGACGGGAAAATGACTATAACGTAAGTTATAAAAGTTATAAAATATACATTTAGATTTCGACAGACGTTTCGTGGGTAACGCGTAACTGATTATATGAATAGTTGGCAGTGTGTTGCTTTTGGTTAAAGCTGGTTCTCAAACTGGTGGTCGCAGGGGGAGCTCTAAGAGGACCTCAGAAAAAAATGTAAATTACATATTTGTTATTGTATAAGTTACTGTAACCTATTTAGTTAACCACAGCAGGGCAGCAGGGTATTTTTTTTATATTCCAAAATAGTATATTTTTATTTGATTAATGTACACATTAAGGATGAAAATATTTGTGTCTCCAAATGTTGTGATAAAAAGACTGTATATATGTAGTGTTGTATGTTATTATTGGAACTATTATTAACAGTATAGCTCAATTAAATTGTTATATAAATATATACAATACAATATATGCAGTATACAGTATTGCCAACACCCTTAAAACCTTTGTCTGGTTTTAAGGAGGTCACTGTTGTTACAGAATACTGTTGCCATGAAGTGTAGTTGGTCTGCAACAAGGTTTAAGCAAGTGGTAACATCCACATCCAGGACCCAAGGTTTCCCAGCAGAACATTGACCAGGTACGAACATGCCTTCTAGATAAACACGCTGCCATCTCTTCTCCAGGTAATCGAAGCTCATGCTCCCGACTCTCCAAAACATAAAGCAAATCATCAGACTGCTCCACCTTCTTCCATTGCTCTATGGCCCAGCTCTGATGCTCACATGTCCATTGTAGGTGCTTTCGGTGTTGGACAGGGGGCAGCATCAGAATAGGAATCAATATGTAAGAATCGGAAATTACATAATGATTGCAAAGAGACACAGAGACAAGAACAATATAAAAAAATAAAGTCTAAATAAATTCTAAATAAAAATCTGTTGAAAAAAAAAACTCGAAATGAAAATACGTTATGCTATATACAGAAACGCTGGGTATAAATACTATAGATAAGTAAGCATTCTGACTGGTCTATAACCGGCTGGTTGTGATGCAGTGTGTGCTCTGACACCTTTCTATCATTAACTTTTTCAGCATTTTGAGCTACATTATCCCTTGTGTGGGATCCAACCAGACGGGATAGCCTTTGCTTCCTGTGGGCATAAGTGAGCCTTTGGCTCCCAGGACCCTGTCGTTGGTTCATGGTGACTGGGGGGGTCTGATTTCTTTGGACTTCCTTCCCTGGAGGTTTAGTTAGTTTTTTTCGCAATTTTGATAGGAATTTAAGAGGCTTACCTGGTTTGGCAATGAAACAATATTATAACGCTTCTGTGCTGAAAGCCAAATAATTGTGTTTGTTCAAATATATAATTACTTTATTGAACTACTTTAATTAGATTTAAATCACAGAGTTATCATGAACAAGAGGAGAGGAGAAATCATGCACTTTTTGGTGCTCAGATAGAGTATGTTGAAACTTCTAAGAATTAGGGTGTAGAGATGAGAATGCAGGCCATATTTTCAGTCGTTATTATACAGGTGTAATACTGAACAGATAGTATGGGGGATGGCGAAGTTTACATTTATGTGCTGTTGTATTAAAGAAGCAGATGGAAATCAGATTGATAGTCAGCAGGCTGTAGGACATCAAGAGGACAGTGAGCAGACAGGACCTAGCAAAGAGGTGAGTTAGAAAGGAGTCTGTACTTAAAGATGCCATCATACCAGATATTTAGGCCAATATTTCTCGCACAGTTACTTTTTCCAGTTCACATTACTATAAAGGCCCAGATGCTGTATGGTATTAACACATCTGCCTAACTCTTTTGCATGTAGATACTGTCTTTGTTATCTTTGTGTCCATGCTGAGCCCTGCCCACCAGCGAAAGCACCTGAAATGGGCATGGAGCAACTGGAGAAGGTGGCCTGGTCTGTTGAATCACATTTTCCTTCACATCCTGTGAATGGTTGAGTGTATGTGTGTCGCTTACCTGGGGAAGAGATGGCACCAAGAAGGACTATGGATAGAAGGTAGGTCAGTGGACACAGTGGGAAATGTTCTGCTGGGAAACCTTGGGTCCTGTCATTTATGTGGATGCTGTTTTGACACGCTCCACCTACCATAAACATTGTTGCAGACCAAGTACACCCCTTCATGGTAATTCCCCAATGGCAGTGGTCTCTTTCAGCTGGATAATGCATCCTATTACACTGCAAAAATTGTTCAGGAATGGTTTGAGGAACATGACAAAGAGTTCGAAGCTCCAAATTCCCCAGATCCCATTCTGGTCGAGCATCTGTGGGATGTGCTTGACAAACTAGTCTGATCCATAAAGGCTCCACTTCGGAGCTTACAGGATTTGGATCTGCTGCAACTTACAGCAGAAGGATCTGCTGCTAACGTCTTGCCAGATACCACAGTAAACCTTCTGAGGTCTTGTGGAGTCCATGCGTCGATGGGTTAGAGCTCTATTAGTGGTGCCAGAAGGACCTACACAGTATTAGGAGGGTTGTTGTAATGTTACGGCTGATCGGTGTATACATATACAAAATTTATACCGGAAAAAATTCAAGGCTATCAAAAAATGCTCAAGAGTTTAGCCCAATATTCCAGACTTTCACACCCCGGGGAGGAGCTTTAATCTAATTTGAGTTTTTGTGTGTCAACTGCTAATAGAAATGAGCTGACTATGCAGTGATTAACCTCAGCATTGCTGTTACTACTCACTTTCTTACACTTCCACATACCGCAAGGACATCTGGTCAGGCAAGAAGTTCCCTGACCTTACCATGCCAGTAAAGTCAACTAAGGGAAATGTAAGAGTAGCCCTGCTTCTTATGACGTGCATTTGGACCATGACTTAGAGCACACTTGTGTGTGGGCAGTGCTAAGGAAATTGGTGGGCACTTCTGTTACTGATTTTTTTTCCAATGTGTACAGTGTGCAGAGAACTTTTGCCTGAGAAGGGTACTCAAAAAGAAATGTGATAAACAATGAGAAAAAACATTTGCTGAATGCAAATGTGAAATGATTAAAGTCTGCTCATATGTTTTTGTCTATAGCTACAACACATGAAGAAGTAAAACTTCACAGTGATGTTAGACTGTAAAACGGACCTCCTAGTTGAATTATGGACGGTTCTTGAGATGTTCTTGAGATGTGCTTCACAATGCAAAATAATACCACAAAATGAAACAAAATAGCAAAGCTACTCAACACATTACTCTGAATTCTAAGACCGGGTTAAAGCCTGTTCCCGAGAGAGTAAAATGGGACTAAATGGACAAAATACCTGAGCGCCCTGAACTAACTGCTGAGTTGTGTTTGCAGATCTTTTGATAGTAAACTGAGTATCCTGGTCTCAAAAAATTCATTTTCTTGCTTCACTAACTGGATAGAATATGACCAACAAAAGACAAAAAGCTGTGATAAAATATGAAAATGAATATGAAAAAACATCTGGTACCAACTGTATAATGTTTTTTGTTAACATAATTGTAAAATGTATTTTCTCAAACATTAGCTCAATGTTAAAGACTGATATGGCAGCACAATGTTCCCCATCTCAGTTTTCCATCTCAGTCCTGGAGGCCCAATGCCCTCCACTTTTGAGTGTCACTGCTCTTATTACATCTGCACCAACTTACCAACTCTTTTACAATTCCTTACTGAGTGTGCTGGTAAAGCAAAAAAATGTACTAAAATGTACTGTGCCTCCAGAGCCAGGGTTTGGGATGCTGGTCTAGAAGATTTACATTATTTAGCTAATGTGTTTTGCATTAATGGAGACAATATCCAATGTTTCAAACCAGAAAAATGAGCTGAAGCTTGACATGATGCAACACATTTAGCCTAACTTTATACTCAGCATCCAAAATGCACTCTTGTTCCTGCTTATTAAGTATTATTTCACAAATATTTCAGTGTATTGTAATAGTGGCATTTTGCCATCACTGAAGAAAACTGTCAGAAGAGTCTCTTTGTCAATGTCTGATATGATTGGCCAAGTCGGACGTTACCTAGTGACAGCCAGGTGAATACCTGCATTTTTGTTGTCTGTCTGTGCAATTCCAGATAAGGGAAGCAGTATTGTAATGGAGCTCACTGACATTCAGTGCTTTCTGCCTTGGCTGTCTTTTTCCTGTTTCTGTTCATATACAGAGAGAGAATATTCCCCCAATTCTTCATGAGAAGCCTCTTCATATGGCAGAGGACAAATTGTTTACCTCTCTGTGATGTGGGTGCTCTTCCATCATTGTGAAATGTATTTTCACAGGTCACACAAGGTAGAATACACAAAAAGTTTCACAAAAAATTTCAGCTACGGCCTACTTTGCCCAAAATCAAATTTCAGGTCTGCATATATGAAACACAGACTAATTAACATCCAGTGCTTTCCAATATTATGGAAGTTTGCAAAGGGTCTATGCTGATGATCTGGTCAGTTCAAGTGTCTGACTGACCATCCATGTAGTAAATCTAACATCAGAATCAGAATCAGAATCAGAATTGCGTTTATTGGCCAAGTATGTGCGAGCACATACAAGGAATTTGATTCTGGTAGATGGTGTCTCTCAAGTACAGTGTAAAAACAACAACAATATGTAAAGATACAATGAACAATATACAGAGCAAA